>PVJL010016610.1:0-20518 GCA_004026885.1 Lyroderma lyra
GGGCTCCCTGAGCTCCCAGGAACCTGCCAGGTCTTGTCACCGAGCTGCCTGTGACCACACCACATAGGCCTAAGCAGGTCTTTGGGCCCGTGACCTCCTACAGCCTTGATCTTCCTCCAGGACAAGGACCCTGCCTCGTCCTTGCGTCCTCGGAGCCCGGGAAAGCCGGAGCTGGGGAGAGGACGGGGGCTCCACACAGGAGAGCGCCCGGACGGCAGAAGGCGGTCGGTGAGCGGAGCGTTCTGCCCAGGGTCACAGGAAAGCTCGGGCCTGGGCGGAGCAGGCGGGGCCCGGCCCGGCTCGGGCTCCACGGCCGGCACACAGCCCACGGGACGTCTTCGTCCTGAACCTACGACGGCTGCGTGCCGCGCGCCGGTGTGCGGGGCCTGCGCGCTCAGAGGGGTGAGGCTGGAGACGAGAAGGGGTTTAGAAGTCAGAGTCACCCTTCGGGGATTCTTCTTAAAGTCAGGGCGCTTTGCTCCCCGGCCCCCATGCTGACGAGCACCCGGGGAGGGCGAGGGGAGTCCTCAGGTCCCTGCATTTGCCTCAGAGTCCGCTGTCCCCGCTGTCCAGCTGGGGACAACCCGGGAGGACGGCTCATACCGCCCCCTCCTGGCCGCCCCACCACGTCTGGGGGGGCAGACACCCACTTCCCACCCCCACTCCTGCAAACAAAGGAAAACGACAGGATGCCCCCCAAAAGTCAAATGTCTTTATTTTATATATAAAAAAAAATTTTGTACAGTTTTAGTTTTCTATGTTTAAGAAAAAAAAAAACAAACCCTAAAATTGCCATCATGTTTAGATCCACGGCAAACTGTAAAAACAAGCTTTTTATATATTAAAAAAAAATTTACATTTTACAACTTTCTACATGCATGCACAAGGTCTCAGCTCTGGAACCCCCCCAAAAAGAACTCTATATCCAACAGTAGAAAATTCTACATTTACAATCTCGCTTAGAAGGAACCCGCAAAGGGCCCCCCGCGCGCAGTCACACGCCAGGACCAAGCCGTCAGCAGACGCTGCCCGTGGGGAGGGCAGACGGACGAGGGGACAGACGGACAGACACGACGGGGAGGCAGGCGCGCGTCTGGGCCCAGCGGGAGCAGGGGACACAGACTCGGAGGGACGAGGAGGTTCCGATCCCCACGTCCCCTCGCAGGTACTGCGTCGGGGATTCACCAGGAATGCTGGGGGGCGGGGAGGGGGACACGTGACTTTAGGGCTGAAATGGGGGGGTGATGGGGAGAAACATGAGAGACGACAGGGACACGAGCGAGAATGAACAGCACGAAGAGTGGCTAGGGAGAGGGACCAGTGGGGATAGCGGCAGAGGCGAGGTAGGTGACGGGCCGAGGCACCGTGTCCTGTACGCAGGGACGGGGGGCAGTGTTCCCAGGGGACCAAGAGGAAGGCCAGTGGGTACAGCGAGGACGCACTGGGACGCCAAGTAGTCACAGACAACGGAGCTGGGAAGGCGACCCCCATGGTGACCCGGGGGAGGGGCGGCCGCCGGCAGGCACGTCCCCACATGGGAAGCGGGGGGCAGACCAAGTGGGGGGCGGAGGCCGCCGCACCCCCACAGCAGTTCACAGCATGAAGACGACCTCCCCCGAGGGACACGTCGGAGACACACACGGCCACACATGACAACTCATCCGGACATCTTTAAAAATAACGGTAATGACCAAAGACCACCACGACGACGACACCACAGGTCTGACAAGGAGCCAGCACAACCGTTCTCAGTCGCAGCCCTTAGTGCTGGGGGGCGGGGTGGGGGGGGTTCTCATTTGTTTTCAGAAAAAGGAATGAAAAAAATCACAGTGATTCAACACATGGCAGGTTCTCAACATAAACGGTCCCCGCCCCTCGCCGGGGCAGCCCCCAGCACCTCCGTCTCCGCCCGCAAAGGCAAGGGCCCCATGCCACCACCCAGGACAGTGAGGTATCGATGAAGTGACCCGGGGCCTCCAGGGGCGGGCGGCAGGCCCGCGGCCCAGCCCTGCGGCGCAGAGGGGAGCAGTCGGGGAGGAGCCCCTCTGCGGTCAGCGGGGCTAGACGGCGCGCTCCTCGGAGGGGACGGCAGGAGAGACGCCCGGCCCCGGCCCCGTCAGCCCGGGACGACCCCACGCAGACAGGTGGCCTCCCTGTTGAGAAACCACTGGGGACCTGACCCTGGTGCATGCACCCTGCAAGGTGACGGCTGGGGCACGACGGGCCTAGAAAGGGCACTGAGAGTTCCGTGAGGACCGTCTAGCACAGGGACCCCGGCTGAAGTGTCTGCACACTTCCTGGTTCTGTCCCCTCGGCTACAACGACACGACTTGAAGGCTCAGACACACACTGAACGTATGTACTAGAGGGCCAGCGAGTTCTGCTCACGATGAGACGGAAACCCTCAAGAATTCGGACGGGGTGCAGGAGCTGTGGGAGCTCAACGGAGTAAGGGGCTAAGTACCCACAAAAGGCAGAGTTGCTGGTCCCGTACCCCCAGCACAGAGGGAGACCAGAGCCCAGAGAGCCAGGCGGAGGGGGCAGGCGGGGACCCTGGCCAGCCAAGGAAGACAGAGCCCTGAGGCGAAGATGTGGACTTAAGGCAGGGGACAAGGAGGAGCTGGCTCCCCCGAAAAAGATGAGGTGGCCAGTCTTGGGAGCTGAGGGAGGGGTGGCAGGATGGGGGTCGCTGGAGGAGGAGGGGCAAGACCTCCAGGGCTGGGCCAGGGCCTGCAAGCCCCTCCTCCTGCATACAATCTCCAGGCCGTCCTTCCCTGGGCAGGGGGACCTGCCCCCCAATGGTGACTGGGAGGCTGAGGGCAGGTTCAGACAGTGAGGGGTGAGTGCCCATCACGGGGGGCTTCCCCTGCCCTTCCCTCGAGCTGCCTGGACAGAGCCACTGCAAGAAAGGTCTCGGGAAAGGGCGCCGCGGAGGGTTTCGGCCTCAGTCTGCTCGTAGCCACAGGTGACCGCACAAGTCAGAAACAGAAGGAAGAGATTTCGGGGTGAAGGAGGCATCTTCCCTTGCTCTGAGAATGTGTAGATGGGGGAGGGAGGCTCTAACAGCTGGACGCGAATGACCCAGGCAGGGGACCCCCAAGTCTGGGGCAGTGAGCGGGGCACACAGGCATGTCCCTGGGGCCCGTTACAGATGGGGTGTATCGCCGGCCGTCGGGAAGTCGGGGGCGGGGGTTTGGCACCATGGTTCTCTGGGGTCATGTCTGCGCCCCCCCCGAGACACCCCATTGGGGGCCAGTGGAGAGAACACCCACGGGCACCTGGGTCCGAGAGTGGGGGCCCAGGAGAGCCCTGTGCACTTTCGGGAAAGACTGTCACTGGGGAAGGCAGAGCGGACAGGCTCCGAGTCCTCCACAGGCCGGAACGACACAAACTGGGGGAGGGGCATGAAGAGAGGGGCCTCCCAGGTACTGTCCACAGCCGGACGGTGTCCCCGGGTTCACGTGGGGCGAACAGGGATGTGGGGGGAGGAAGGCTGGGGAGTGAGTTAATTCAAGTAAAAGAAAAAACAAAACAAAAAAGCGGGCTCAGGGAGGAGGTCCGCGGGAGCGTGGCTGGGCGTGAGCCCCCGGCCCCCGGCCTGCCCGCCGCCCAGGAGCCCCTGCGTGTCCCCTCCCCTGCTGTCGCAGTCACACCGAGGTCTCGGACTGCAGCCGCATGACGAACTTGTGCGACTTGGGGTCCACGAACTCCTCGGAGAGTTTGAAGAACGGAACCTTCTTGGTGCTGACCACCAGGCTGAAGTCCTGGCGCTTCAGGAGGAACACGATGCCGTCCTTGAGCCCGTTGGTCACTGGCTCCTCGCTCACCAGAGTCCACTGCTTGGCCAACCAGCGCTCCTTGTGGTACTGGATGGTGGGCCCCGCCGCCAGGTACCGCTCCAGGAAGGCCTGCGGACGGCAGAGGTGGCGGTGGAGGGAGCTCGCCCACCAGCGCTCCACCCCGCACCCCCAGGGACAAAGGAGTCGGGGACGCTGCGGCCCTCACCTCCCCCACGTACGTGACCTTGGCATGTCAGAGCAGGGGGAGGCCTACGGTTTCCTGCAGCACAACCCCCCTGTATGCATGAGGAAGTGGGAGCCCACGGAGTGACACAGCCGGCAGGGTCAGCACCGGAACTCGGCTCTCCTGCGTCCCCAACCCCACCCCTGCACCGTGAGATGACCCAGGCAAGCCCTCCCACGTTCCTCCTTCCTCCCATCCAGCCGCCACGGTCAGCGACAAGCAGGTCTGCGTCTGCACACGGCCACAGGTGTCGTGGTCAAAGAGCCCTGTCCCTAGTCCCTACACCAAGGATGGCACAAGGGAGGAAATTCTAGGAAGTGGGCAGCAGTGCTGAGGGCAGGGCAGTGGCTCAAAAAGAACTAAGACGACCTGGTGGAGGTGACGGGAGAGTGGGACTTTAGATCTGGAAATTTCGGGGCCTGTCTAGAATAGGACACAGGTGTCAGCCATTTCCACAATGGGCCCAGGGCTCCCCTTCTCACCACCTAGAACTTGGCCTCGTCCATAGATAGATGGACGGGGTAGGGATGAAAGAGGCAGAGAGGAGAGACAGCAGGGGAGCAGGGAGGGAGGGAGGGAGAAAGGGCCAGAGTTGCAGAGAGGAAGGGCCCTGGGCCCACCTTGGGCGTCATGTCGTGCGTGATGCAGAACTCTAGGTGCTGCAGGATGCTCTCCATGGTGTGGTACGGCTGCTGCTTGGTGGTCCTCAGGTACTTCTGCATGGCCCGGGCCATGGACGCGAAGATGGCCTGCGCTGCCTCCCGCGGGTCCATCACCTCCCTGGGGTTCTTCTGCTCCTCTTCCTGCAGCCGCTTAATGTGAGTGAAGGCCTCCTCCACCGCCACCACCAGCCTGGGGGACAGGAGGGGTCAGAGCCAGAAGCCCCCTCTCACCTTCCCCCCCACCTCAGCCCTCTAGCAGCCAAGGAAGCAAAGTAAAGTCGTCTACAGCCACCAGGCTATGGGGGCTCAGTGCGTGCACGTGTGTATGTGCATACACGTGTGCTCCATGCATGCCTGCACTCAGTGCATGTGTGTGTGCCGTGCATGTGTGTGTGTGCTCCGTGCACGTGCGCTTGGTGCGTGCCTGTGCTCAGTGAATGTGTGTGCACCGTGCGTGTGCTCCGTGCACGTGCGCTCAGTGCATGCCTGTGCTCAGTGCATGTGTATGTGCCGTGCGTGTGTGTGCTCCGTGCACATGCGCTTAATGCGTGCCTGTGCTCAGTGCACGTGTGCGCTCAGTGCGTATATGTGTGCCTTCACTCTGTGAATGTGCGCACACAGTGTGTGCACCCGCGTGCACATATGCTGCTGGGGAGGTGGGAAGGAGGGCTTTTTCCCCACTGGGGACAGGAAACCTCTGTAGAGCTCAGGGAGCCCAGCCCAGAGACTCAAAGAGAACATTCTAGTGTCAGACCCAGAGAGACAACTAGGAACAGTGCTACGGGAAACACCATCAGTGCGTCAAACCCCAGATCACACTTCATCGGGTGAAAAATTAACAGATACAACTACATCAAAATGACAGGTTTCTATTCAACCAGACAGCACGGGCAACGTTAATGAATCTGGGGTGGGGGCGGGGATATGCAAGGAATTTACTACAAATCAAGAAGGAAAAGGCAAGAACACTAGAAAAATGGGCAAAGGAGGGGAACAAACAAAGGCCTGAAAGGCTAAACAATACACGCATCAGTCACTTGCTAGCAATTAGAGAGGTATTCCTTATCCATCAAAATGGAAAAGTTCAGGAAGATGACTATAATCCAAACGTCCATTAGGAGGTGGTGAGGATTCCATGAACTAGGATGCAACAAGCCAAGGGTGTAGGTGACATGGTTGAATCTCAGAAACAGTGTTAAGGGGGAAACAGGAAAAATAAGGGAAGTTACGTTAAAAACAGAGCGATACATAAACCACCGCCAGTATTCGGAAGCCTTTCAAGTAGCTTAGAACGGGATTCTGGGCTAAATAAACATACGTTTCTGTGTTTATTTTTTTTACTTCCCCTAAGGGACTCTCTGTGAGGTTCCTTTTGAAATGATCCTTTTGTCTCAGGTGGAGCAAAGGAAAAGTTTCCTCCCAATTACGACCCAGGTACTGGGAAAGGGAAAGGGCCCCTACAGGCACAGCAGAAGGTAAAGGGTTCCCTTCCCACGAGGGCGACTTCTGAGACGACTGGAAATACGCTTGACTATCGCAGAAACAAGGCTGGTGATCCTTGACCGACTTGAGGGGACACCAAGCTCCTATAAGAAGGGGCTAAAGGCTACCTTCCTCCCCTGGGGCTCCAAGGTCATGTGGGAGGAGGGCTCCCAGGGCCTCTGCTCCTCCCAGTGGAGGTCCCAAGAAAGAAAGACTCTTCAGGCATGAAGGTAAGTCACGTAATAACGTGAATGGGAGAAAGGGAGGCTCGCGATACCATTTAAGAATTTACTGTTGGGAGTTCCCTGGGGGTGTAGTGGCTAAGGCTTCAGCGCTATCAACGCTGGGCCTGGGTTCGATTCCCAGACAGGGAACTACCCACATTAAAACAAAACAAAACAACAAAAAAGAATTTACTGAGATAGAGGCACTAAACTCAGTTTTTGCAGGTAAAAATGTACCACCTGCTGAGCAGGCCTGCGCCATGTCGTGGTAGGTCTTACCCAGCCTCGGTCCCCGCTGTCCCAAGGGGGAAGTGCACATCCTGTCACTGGGTCTCGGACCCACTGTGCTAGGTGGGATGCAAACATGCCCCGGTCCACCTCCGCCAGACTGCCACCCCCGGGAGAGTCCACACGCTCGGGACCTTCTGAGGATGCGATTCAAGTGCCAAATACGTTGACTCTACTAGACGGGCCATCGTGGCGGGTCTGGTCTTACCACCTGAGCCCTGTAACACAAGCTCGTCCAGCCCGCAGCCCGCAGGCGGCCCAGCACAAACTCGTAAACCTCCTTAAAACGTTACGAGATTTTTTTGGCGACTTTTAAAAATCAGTTGTCATTAGTGCCTGTCGTGTGTGGCCCAAGGCAGTTCGTACACACGCCCCACCCGGATCGCCACTGTTCACGCGCCCTTTTCCAGCCGTTCCTGCGGTCCACGGGCCTTCCTCTCGGGAGCGCGCCCAGCAGCTCCCCCAGGCGCGCAGGCGCGCAGCACGCACGCACGCCCCCGCAGCCCGGCACCCACCTGGCCCTGCGCTTGCGCACCCTGCGCTCGTGCTCCGCCTCCTCGTAGTAGTACTCGTTGTGGCTGTTGTCCCGCCTGCGGGCGGCGGCTGCGATCACGGCCCGGGACTGGCCCGTGGAGTTGTTGGTGCTGTTCTCTGCACAGGAGCAGGAGGCGGGGGACGGTCACTGCGGAGCGCGGCCCGGCTCCTCCCGCCGGGGGCAGACGCAGCCAGAGAAAGCCGTGCCCACGCTCGGCAATCCCTCCTGCTCCCACACCTGGGACGGGCCCCCAAGACACAGGCTGGCACAGCAGGGCACAAGCTCTGCACGTGTCCCTGGCCAGTGCAGGCGGTCCTGGAGCTCCGAGAGCGGAGGGCTTGGGACCAGGGCTGATGGGCAGGCGCAGAGGAGCCAGACGGGAAGCGGGGGTCGGGGAAGTGGGGGATGCGGGCGGGGAGCACTACCTCACCGCATAAAGGGACAGGAAGTAGGATCAGCAGCTAAGCCCAGCCACCTGGAGTCAAGGGAAAGGACCGAACAGGAGGAGCTGGGACGTGGGCCGGGGAAGGAGAAAGCACGGAGGCGGGGAGGCGCTAACGCGGAGTCCCGCGTGGGCAAAAGCCAGACGGGCAGAGGAGCAGCGCTGCTCACCCTCTCCGAGGGAGTACACCTTGAAGCCAGACACTTTCTTGGCCAGGACGGACTTGGGCAGGTTGAGGAGGGCAGGGTTGTAGACGGGGAAGTCGTGGTAATACTTCTCCAGGATCCACACGGCCACGCGCTGGATACTGTGGGGGAGACACGGGAGGGGAGGGAGAGGCACAGACAGGGCGCGCAGGGGGAGGGTACATCAGGGCAGGCTGGCAGGGCAGGAAAGGACAGGACAGGGACAAGCTGCTTCCAGGAAGCCTGGCTCAGGGCCTGAGGTCCACCGACCAGGCTCCCAAGCCTCCCAGGCCTGGGCCCACGAGTCCTTCCCTGCAGGGCTGAGGCCCAGGGGAGAAAGGGCACTGGTCCCAGGTCATTCATCCCTTCAGGTCTCCCCCCAAGACGCCTACAGGACCAGGAGATGCTACTGATACTCCGAGTGGCCTGGGGGCTTCCTGCCCACAAGTTTAGGGGGGCTGAAGAGCTCTCCTCACTATCCTTTGTGCTGGGGGTCCATCCTCTGGCCAGCTCATCCCACTGACCACTCCCCTGTGCTCACCAAAGGCCGTGCCTCCACGCAAGAGCCAAAAAAACTGACACCCAGTTCTCCCTACTTGTGTCCCACCCCTTCCTGCTCTTTGGCCCCTCTCCCTAAAGTCCCCCAGTCTCCAATAGCCTGTTCATCTGTCACCCCCTTCCTGGCTGGGAACCCCGTGTTTGGCCCTCCCACCAAGCAGCAAACATGGCCGAGAACCTACTATGTGCAAAGTACTCAACTCCTTCCCACAGGGCCCTCCAGCCTGGCGTTCCCCAGCCCCGTCACCTCAGCCCCCTGCCCTGCGGTGCCCCCTAGACCTGTGCCCCACGCCCCTCCGCCCGCTCCCAGGCGCGCACACCTGAGGTGGCCCACGTTGTAGAAGCGGCTGGCCCCATCGGTGGAACGCACGACCTTGAGCGTGAACTGAGGCTGCAGCTGGCGCAGCTCGAGCAGGACGACGGCCAGGTAGTGGACAAAGAGCAGGGCGTCCACCAGCGACACAGCGAACTGCACGACGCCCTGGTAGCTGCGCTCCCGCGCGTCCAGGATGCGCACGCCGTAGAAGAGCCAGTAGGACACGACGAGCAGAAAGACAAGCACCATGAGCAGGGCGCGCAGCACAAAGATGCGCGGCAGCGAGGCCTTGGGCCGGCGGAAGAACAGGGCCCAGCTGCCCAGCAGCAGGATGAGCAGCTTGAAGGCCACGGAGATAAAGAGGCCCTCACAGGCCGTCCCGCAGGGCTCCAGCTCCTCCCGCCACAGCAGCGGGGGCAGCAGCAGGAAGGCCAGGGGCGTGAGGAAGGACAGCAGGGCCAGGGTGGCCCCCGCTGCCACCCCCAGGTGCCGGGAGCAGTCCAGCGGGACACTGTCCTCCATGTCCTTGGCGATGCGCGTAAGGTCGTCATGGGAGATGCTGTGCTCCGAGGTGCCCGTTACGACGGTGGTCGTCTCCCCCCAGTTGTCGTCCTGCAGCAGGCGGGGCCGCAGCCAGGGGGGGTTCAGGGGGGCAGGAGAAGAGACAAGGTGGGGAGACGGAGAGGGAGGCGTGGGAGAGGGGAGAGGAGGGGCGTCATCAGCCAGTGTGGGTCATCAGTGCAGGCTGAGCTCCGCTGCGTCCCAGCCTGGCCGCGGCAGGACAGACGTCAGAGACCCCAGCCCCGGGGAGCGTCACACCAGCACGTGCACAGGTGCCGCCCAGCGCAGTGGGCACGAGGGAGATGCTAAGTGAGCTGCCCAAGCAGTGACAAGGACCTGAGGTCACACAGCAGGCACACCACCTGCAACGCCCCGCTGAGCAAGAAACTTCTCTGCAGGCACTGTCTCTGACTAGGGACTGGCCCCACAAAAGCAGTGTGGTGCAGGGGACACGGGGTGGGGGATCAATGACGAGCGCAGGGCATGGGGAACACAGTGCAGACGAGGGCTCCCTGGGTCTATGGTCTGCCCAGCGGGCTCTCTCTGCAGGGCCACGTGTGTGCCCACAGCACAGAGAGGTACATGGGTGCCCAGCCTGGGGTCCCCAGATGCCCATCTGAGTGGGACCCACTCACGACAGTTCTCTGAAGAAACCAGACCCATCCCTCAGACGAGCCCCCAGCACCCCCCGTGGCCGTCAGCAGCCCTGCTTCCCGACAGCCCCGGCATGTGGGGCACATCCTGCACCCCGGGGACTGAGGTTACCGGACTGAGACACAGGGTGGGGCCCGTGATCAGGGAACTGAGGAAGCTCCTCCCCCAAGGACAAGAGCAGGTGTGACCTGAAGACGGGAAGCGGAAGCGCTGAGCACTTCCGCCACTGAACAGAGTCCACACTGTTGCCTGTGGACACACCGCCTCCCCTTCCCAAGGACCAAGGCGTGACCTCAGGGTCGCTGCAAGAACTTGAGAGGCCAGCTCTCAGGGAGAAGCCGGGGCTGGGACAGAGGGCGAAAAGGCATTTATTTCCCTCTGGTACCGCTCTGTCCCCAGCAGCCAGGAATTCCCAAGACACAGAGCGCCCTTGTGAGGGGAAATGGGCTGGGCCTCTCCAGCCCCCCACAAGGAAGAGGAGGGACCAGACCCAGGTCCCGGTCCAGCACTGCGGTCTGTCCGCCGGCCTCCCTCCCAGGTGTGGGCAGTGGGCCGCAGAGGGGCGGCGTGTCTCGGGGCTCCCTTCAGCCCCCAGCCTCACCTGGCCAGCCCCGTTCTCCAGCACCGCCGCCCAAGCCCCAGGCGATGCTATTCTACAGGCCGACACCGGAGGGCGCACGAGCGCCAGCACCTTCCGTCTCAGGGAAAACCCAGGGCTGCCCACACCCCCGGCCGCACCCACCCAGCACCGCCCTCCTCCGGAAGAACGGGGGAATTCCCACTAAAGTCGGGGGGCCCAACCTCCGGAAGCGAGGAAGAAGCTGCCGCCTCCCAAGGCCCTTCCTACTGAAATCCCCCGCGTTCTACGGTAGCCGCAGGGCCTGACCCTGGGACACGACTGCCCAGGTCTGGCCTCTGTCCAAGGAGACTGGACCCTTCCCCTCGCCCGGGGGCCTCCAGCTTCCACAGGGTCCCTCTGGGAACATCTGACCTGCCCCTCGCCCCCGACACTCACCCGCTCATCCCCTCGCGTGGACTCATTGTCCAGCAGGGGCTCCCCCGGAGCCTGGATTGTCACCGACTTGTCCCCACGGCTCCCATCTCGGCTCTTAGAGCGGTGTCGGTCCCGACGGTCCCTGCAGCGGACGCCAGGGGACAGGCACAGGTCACGGGGAGGGCAGGTTCTTCCAGCAACCCACCCCCCGCACCCCTGAAGCACGGCCTCCCCCGCGCGGTGGCACCTGTGCTTGCGGGAGCTGCGGGAGTGGCCTGACTTGTAGGAGTAGCCCGAGTACTGGGACTCGGTGTCCATGGCGTCTGAGCGCCGCGCCTTGTAGCGCTCCAGGGCCGCAGGCGGGGGCCTCTGGGGGGGCCCCACAGCCACCTCCTTCAGCACCGGCTTCTTCAGGCCTAGGGGCACCTTCAGGAAGTCCACCGTCACCCTGAGGGACTCTATTTTGCTGGACGGGTGGGCCTGTCTCAGAGAAAATCAAGCGACGGTCCTGCAAGGAGGAAGCGGCGGGTTGGGGTGCTGGGCTCCGCTGGGGGGTCAGGACAGAAGGAGGTCACCCCTGAATGGCATTACCGGGAGCTCCAGGGAGCCTGGTCACTGCCGGAGACTCTTCACCCAGGTTCCCGCCCTGCCCAAGGGGGCCCAGTCCTCCTGCCCGGCCTCCTGAAACAAGCACCCACAGACCACGTCAGGGGTTCAGGGGCAGGGAAGATGCCAGCAAAGACCACACAAAGTGGCCCAACCCTGAGCCCCTGGAGGGGAGAACCAGGACAATGCTTTCCTGTTCTCAGCCAGGGAAACTGAGGCTCACGGGGGCAAGTGCTGGGCAGGTGGACAGAAGGGACCAGTGGAGACCCCAGGGAGCAGGCAGCAGCTGGCGTCTGTCCAGAGCTACCCCAGCCTTTCACCCTGCCGATACCCCTCCCCCAACCCCACTGCGGCTGAGTGTCCCCTCGGGGGCTGCCCATGGCTGTGCTCTTGGCACCATCTCCCCAGCATCGAAATCAAACACACCCCCAGTTCCCTGTTCCCGGCCAGGTCAGATGGTTGCTGCCCTGGGGGCTGTGTGTGCGCGCGCACGGACTCGCCCGCGCGCACCCCCAGGAGCGGGGTGCCGGATGGCGGCTGCGGATAATGTCAGGGTGGTGCGGGGAGAAGACGCGTAGAAAGCATTCTCCAAGCCCGACATCCTGAGCGGACAAGATGGAGAGCGAACCTGGTGCATGGGCCCACGCGGGCATCTTCCACCAGCACTATCGCACCCTCCCCCTGACGTCTCTCCCCTCTTCCCCAAGTTCGCTTCGTTCTTCAGAGCCGGCCCCCAGCCCTCTGAGAAGTACCGCCCACTCTAGCACCCAGCGTTCTCTCCACCCCCCTGACCGGACCCCATCAGTCACCACGCGCTGAGCACCCAGAGTCATCAGCTCTGTCCGGCACCTGCTCTGACCCATGAACCCGGGGATCCCGCGGTGCAGCAGACCCGAGGTTGACAGTGCAGCGGGGCAGGGGCAGGTGCACGCTGGGTGTGGACTGACGGTGGGAGCGGTGCGAGGAGACGGGAAACTGCCAGACACACCCGGGGAGTGGGCTTACGCTGGGTGTCCCTGCAAGGTCCCTCTGAGAAAACGACACCTGAGGCTGAAGCACAGCAGGAGTTAGCCGGGCGGAGTGGCAGGGACGCGCGTGGGAAGGCCAAGGGCAGCGAGGAGCGGAGGGAGAAGGCAGCGCCAGGGGCGGCCGGCGGCCAGGTGGAGGGCTGCGAAGGGCTGTAGCTGTTCAGACGGGGGCTGCAGAGAGGGGGAAGCAGAAATGGGGAGAAGCCAGTGCAGACGTGCGGGCTGACAGGGCAGAGCAGCAGCGGAGGTCAGAAGGGCTATTTCGGCGGAAGGATCCCCTGGACCTAAGGGGGCGAGCTGAGAGGCAGCAGAGGGTGCAGAGCCCTGGCCCGAGAAGAGTTGATGGCTTTTCTAAGGCGGGCATGACCGTGGCGGAAGTACGCTGGGCAGGGGTGACGGCTGTGGCGGAAGCACGCTGGGCAGGGGCGACGGCCATGGCGGAAGCACGCTGGGCAGGGGAAACGACTGTGGCGGAAGCACGCTGGGCAGGGGTGACGGCCGTGGCGGAAGCACGCTGGGCAGGGGCGACGGCCATGGCGGAAGCACGCTGGGCAGGGGAAACGACTGTGGCGGAAGTACGCTGGGCAGGGGTGACGGCCGTGGCGGAAGCACGCTGGGCAGGGGCGACGGCCATGGCGGAAGCACGCTGGGCAGGGGAAACGACTGTGGCGGAAGCACGCTGGGCAGGGGCAGGCGAGTGGCGGAAGCACGCGGGGTAGGAGAGACGGCCGTGGCAGAAGTCCGCTGCGTTCACGGATGTGAATGGCAGGCGCGTAGGCAGCTGCTGTCAGAGGGGCTGGGCTCCGAAGCAAGCCCAAGCTGGAGGTGCGACGTCACGGGAGAGGCTGGGATTGCCGAGGGGTCCCGGGACCCCACCCAGCGTGTAACTATGTCCAGAGGAAAGGGCGCGGGCACAGGGCCGAGAAGGTGCAGCCAAGAAGGGCCGCTTTTCGAGGTGGGGGTCAGAGCCGCCAGGGCCAGCGCTGCTGAGACGCGTGACGTTAAACACTGAAGTGGGTTTGCTTTCTGGAGTTGCTAACTTTCCCCCAGTGACGTTAAACCATCAGCAACTTGCGCAGCAGGACTGAGACGGTATCCACCGCGGTCCCGTGGGCCCAGATCGCGTAACTGACACCCCCCCAGTAAATGAATACGCCTGACTCTTGGGGACACGGCAACGAATCCTGGGAGATTCCATCACGGCTGAGTCCGTCCGCCTGTCCTGCCAACGGGTTACCTGGAGGCCCAGCGAGGCTGGCTGTGTCCCCAAATGAAGGCGGCTGTGTGATGGGGACACAGTGGAGGATGAGAAACAGGACCTTAACCAACCTCAGCCCTTTCCACAAAAGTGGCCGCAGGCAGGACCCTTGCTCATCGCCCCGTGGGAGTTTCCACCTCGGCCAGTCCCGGCGCCTCCTGAGAACGCGCCCCGCCGGCTCGGTCCTGGATTCGGTGTGCACGTCGCCCGTGCGTCCCCCGTCCTTTCCAGCCCTCCTCCTAAAAGCTGGGTTTCACCCGCTGGTTCAGGGAGAGCACACGGGGGGCTTCCGGGTTTAAGGGGAGAAGGGCTGCCATGGATCCGGGTCCAGGCAGACACACCAGCGTCCACACGCTCTCTGCGTCCTCGGCCTCAATCCAGAGCCAAGGGCAGAAAGCGCCGGATTCGCGGCCCAGGGTCTGCGTGCGAAGCCGCGCTCTGCCCCCCAGCAGCCGTGTGGCCGCGGGCACTACTTCCCTGCGCCCTGTCCTCTGCTAGGCTCCTTGGAACAACAGGGACAATGACGATACATACCTGCTGGGGTTGCTGTGAGCGTCCTGGGGGTGGAGAAAGTGCTTTTATACACTGTTCAGCCAGTAATTAGCTCAGCAATTAATGGGCTCTCGCTCCGGAATCACTCACACTGCAACCCCCAGACGTTTCCTCTGAGCCCCGTTGGGAAAGAGGTGGTATAAAAAAGTCCTGGTGTGTTTGTGCAGCTCCCTAAAGCAGTGTCTGTCTGTCTCTCTCTCTCTCACACACAGACACATAGACACACACACACACACACACACACACACACACACCACTGACCAGAACCACCACTTCACACACACCCAGGCGGGAAACCATTGCGCTTCCCCCATAGATAAATTTCAGAGCCGACCATTGCGGCCCTCTGTTTGGAGCCCGGCCTTCCTCCCAGCTCTCACGGAAGACCTGACATAACCCCGCTGCCCTCCCTGGCTGGCTTCTCCCACACCCCCCGAACCCGACTCGGGGTGCCCCCAAAGCACCAAAGCCTGCTCCTCCCTCCCCTGCCAAACAGAAGGGCTGGGCATGAGCCCTGTCTCAGGGACCCTTGCCTTCTGTCCCCTCTGGTCCCCCCCGCCCCCCAGGAGCTAATCCAGGCACTGGAGGGGATGGGAGGAGAGAGGGCAGAAGTTCCCCTGCTTTAATGGCCTCAGGAATCAGGGGTTTGGAGGGTCTCCAAGGTGGGCGGCGTTCCCAGGGAGGAGAGTGGGGGCAGGGCTCCCGGGAGAACAACAAGTGGGAAGGAAGGAAGGGGAGAAGCAGACTCGGGGTGGCCCGCGTAAGAGGGAACGTGTCCCGTTGGTTCTCACTTCGCCCCGCCCCCCGAGACACCCAAACACGCGCGCTCGCCCCCTGCTCAAACCAACCACGGGCTGTCTGGGGTTAAAAGGCGGCCAGAGAGGAGGGCGGGAGGGCAGAGAGCCGTCACAGAAAAGGAGACCCTTCTCCCCTCCAGAGGCCTTTCAGAAATAAAATTAATGGAATGTGTCTCAGTATCATCCCAAGGGGATTCGGGGGGTCTGGGGGGGATGTGGGGGCTTTTGTCCAGGCTGCCCAGCTTCTCCCACACGGATCGCCATGGCAACCAAAGCCCCCTGTTGCCTAGGTGATGGCAGCCAGGTCCTGGAACCCGTACCCAGCATCCCCAGCGAGGGCAGTTATGGAGGTGGGGGTGAGGGGCAGAGGGGGAGAGAATGGGGTTTCTCCTCCCGCGGCCCCAGCTTTTGTCTGAGCTCCGGGATCGGGTTTCTCCGGGAAACAATCGGAGGCTTCTGGAAGAAACACACTCAGAGCCTGGCAACAGGCAGAAGGAACGAGGCCCTGCGGGGAGGGGGCGGGGAGGTCGGAGTTGGCCAAATGCGGACCAAGGTAGATGCCTCCCCACTGCCCCCTCAGGGGCAGCTCAGGGGGACACAGGCTGGGACCGATGATGCCCAGGGCGCAGGTGACCATGGTCCCCCCTCCTGCTTCCACTGCTCTAGTTCGGGCCACCCCACCACCCTGTCCCCGTCCTTCCAGCCTGGGTGGGGAAGGGAGGTGGGCAGAGATGGGGACAGAGACGGGGACGGAGCAGGGGACGGCCTGTGGGAGCCGGAGAGGGGGGATAGAGAAAGGAGGTCAGGACGCAAACGCGGACCTACAAAGCGTGCCAACTGTTTCTTATCTACGCCAAGGACAGGCGCAGGGCCGGTGTTAGAAGGGACTTCCAGCCAGGGAGGGACAGGGGACAAGAAGCCACAAGTGTCCCTCTAACAGGGCACAACTCTGACAGGAGCCCTGTATACAAGCGGCCTTCCTCTCCCTGCTCCCCGATGAGGGAGGGGTTCCCGCCTGGACGCAGAGGGTGGCCATGACCACCCGCTCAGATTCCTCCTGTGGGAGTTGAGGGGCCCCTGTCCACTAGAGGGCTCCAGTTCCTACACCAGAACCAGGCCTTTGCAGGTGCCGTGGGCCCCCCTCCCCTGCTGCAACCCGCAGGTGGTGTATGCGTGGGGACACCCCCAGCCCAGGGCTCCTGAGCTTCCCCCACCACAACCCCCAACATCCAGGGCATCAGCGAGTTCTATGCAAAGTGCTGGAGCCCCACCTCCCAGCCCAGGGTCCAGACCAGCACAAGGGACAGAAGGGACTCAAAGTCACCCTGTCCCTGGTCAGAACCTTGGTTTCCCCTTTTTGCCATGCTTCTCCCCCAATTTCATTCATATGCTCAAACCCAGCCACCCTGACAGACACGGGGGGGGGGGGGGGGAGGGCGAGGTGCAGCCCTAACGCGGCTCCCATGCACCACAGAGCCTGACTGAGTCCTTCCCAGCCCCCACCTCAGTCCCCTCCCTCGGGGGACGGGGGGACAGTGCACTGACCCACCCCGGTTTCAGTGTGGTGCTAGAGGAGTCCTTCTAGCTGAAACCCCGAGTTTTACAGAGAGAAAGTTGGGGTGCAGAGAAGGCCGGCGACTTCTCCTGTGCACACCAGTGCACACCAGTCCTGCATGACAGAAATGCCTCTGTCTTCACACCTGCTGCCCCAGGTAGGCCCCCCTGTCCCCCTCAGCACACCAAACACAACACACGCACACCAGCGGTCGTGACATCTGTGAACTCTGCTGTTAGGCCAAAACTCATGAACACAGCGAGTTTGAGGTGTGCTCCTCTCCGAGGGGGACCCCCTTCCTTCACGAGACCCTCTGGTTCTACAATAGCCAGGCCCAGAAGGCTGGCTGGGGAGATGTCATTGGCCCATCCTGGTCCCTCTTTTCACCGGTGACAAAGGGACAGAGGCTGGACAGGCCAAGGCACCTGGACCACAGGGCCACATGCCCCCCCACCCCCACCGAGGGTCCTAATGCTCCACCCTTCTTTCCAGCCTCTGGCTGTGGACGACCACCAGTCCCAGGTGGGTGTTCGCTCAGGTTCAGGGTGGCCGGGGCCGCCCTCATTCCTATACCCTAAGAAAGGTCCAGTGTCCTCGGGGGGGACAGTGTGGTCCAGAAGGCAGAAGCCAGGAAGGCCAGCTGGACGTCAGAGGGCACCAGGTGCCCGCCCCCACCCCGCTCCCCGGCCAGCCCCAGACATGAGCTCACCACCCTTAGGGCCCAGAGGCAGGGGGCAGGGACCTCGTCCTAACAGGGCTGAGCAGCGAGGGCGTGGCCGTGCTCGGGCCACTCGGGCGTCTCTGCTCCCGGAGCAGCTGCTCACCAGCCCCCCCCCCCCCCCCCCGGCAAGGAGCGGGGGGCCGCGGTGGGGCTCCCGGCCAGAGCACCTGAGCTCATGTTCAAATGGAAAAGGGGCCAGGGCAGCCAAAGCCTGGCTTGTGCACCTCCTTCCTTAACGTCCCCGCGTCTGAGACGGGGGAATGCTGGGCACCCCCCAAATCCATAGACACACACGGACACCCGCTCCCCTTGGAAACCTGGACCGGCTCCTGCCCGCCCCGCCCAGCTCCACCCGCGCCGGCCCGGCAGGTTCTGTGGAGACCTGCTCTGCTCCCCCGGCAACCCCCCACCCCCACGCCAGCTCTCCCAAAGTCCCTGCCCCCCCAGCACACCAGACACAACACACGCACACGCGTGTGCACGCACACACGCACGCACACACCCATCCCCCGCCCGTCTGGACGGGCACAGGGGCAGGGGGAGGCGTGTGTGGTAGGAGGGGTGAGTAAGCCCTCTGGCGCGGGTCCCAGGAGGAGGCCAAGCTGGTGAGAAGGTAACCGCAGCTTCTAGAGGCCTGGATGCTCTGTTTCAGGTTCGCCAACGGCAGGCCCCGCAGTTCCCACCCACCAGGCTCCGAGCTGCTTCCTCCCCTGGCTGGGGCAGAGGACTGGCCCCTACCTGCCCACCAGGTAAGCTGTGGCCAAGCCAAGAAGGCTCCTCCGAGCTGCCTGTAGGGGCAGGAGGAGGTGTAGAGTGGAAGGCGGGCAGGCCGTGAGGACCCCCTGTGCACACCAGTCCTGCATGACAGAAATGCCTCCGTCTTCACACCTGCTGCCCCAGGTAGGGCCCCCTGTCCCCGACCCCCAGAGACTTTCAGAGCTGTTCCCACAGCCCATGGCGGGACGGGGGGGCAGCCACCCTGAGGCTCGTGTGTGGATGGGGACCACTGTGACGTGGAAAAGCAGGAAGGTGGGCAGGAGGGTGAGAGGCGCAGCGTGCGTGACTGGGGGTGCAGGTAGCAGGCCTGGGGCTCCCCACTCTGCAAACCTTGTCCTCACACCTGAGCCCATTCTCATATAGGGAAACCAAGGCAGGTTAAAGGCACAAGTGCCAACCAACCTCCACCATGTTCACAAACCGGCCACCTGAGTGAGGCTTCACTCTCTCTGAGGAATGGGGACCCCCCTACTTCTATCTGCCACCTGCAATCCTGGGTTCAGGAGGGGACACAAAAACAGAACACTCGGCTGTGTGGATGTTGCTGCATTCACACTCCAGGCTCAATGACAGTGCCTGTCCAACCGCCACTCACCCCAAAAAGCCAGACTCCACCTCCCCACATCACCTCCCCTCTGGCCAGTGTGGGGTACCTAGGGGGACCTCTCTGGTGAAAACAAGGCTGTGAAAGACATTGTTGGGGTGCGGCTGGTAATGTCTACAGTGAGGGCCAGGCCCCTCCCAGTCAAAGACAAGGTCCTTGGGGTCTACGGTGACCCAGAAGAGAGGAGGCCAGCCCCAGGAGAGGCTCTGCCCAGGTGGCCACCCTGCCCAAGGCTGGTGACAAGAAGGATGGTGACAGCACGGTACTCCAGGAGACCCTGTCACCACTTCTTCCCTCAGGGGTAGACTTGTCTGCTACTCAGGCTGATAATCTGGCTCAGGTCTGCTTTTCAGGAGGGGGTGGGGGGGATTAGTCAAGTTCAAGATTAAAGGTGGCCCATGAGGCCAGCCCCTGGGGATGCCCATCTCGCATGGGCACCCCCTGCGCCTTCCCTGAACTTTGGTTTTTTGGTCGTAAGGATAACAGCACCCACTTTGGAGGTCAAGGTCAAGAGTTGGCAATGAAGTCACGAGTATGGACTATCCCTTTCAGGCACAGAACAGATGCTCAATAAAAAAATGTGAGCGTCCCTCCTTCTGTCCTTTAGCAGGGACAGGGCCAAGCCCCTCCACTTCCTGTTGCCACAGCCTCACTGTGAGAAATAAGGCCCCACCCAGAGTAAGAGGGATCCCCTCTGGCTACAATGTTGCCCCCCCCCCATGAGGGCCGCTCTCTAACTGAGCGCACTCCCAGGCACTGGCAGATGGGCAGCCAAACCCCTTCCCCTCGCGGCCTCAGGACTCAGGACCCCAGCCCCTCCCTCTTGGCACTGACCAGGGGCCCAGGGCCTCTCACCTCCCACGCTCCTGCAGGGCCCCAGGTTCCCGCCCCACCCAGCCCCCAGCTCCTTCCCACCCACCCCTCTCCCCACCCCACCCTGATGACCGGGGTGCCCACGGGTCTGTCCCGGCGGTAATTACCAACATGGCCAGGGGCACGGGCCGGGCACAGCACCTCGTTTCCAAAGCCCCGCCCCACGCCAGCCTCGGCCTCCTACCGGCATGGCTCCGTGGGCAGGGAGGAAGCAGGGAGGGACGGAAACATGCGCCCGGGGCCCACCCCATCTCTGTCCAGGTCACAAAAAGATGGCAACAGAGGGCTGCCCAAGTCAGGTCCCCGAGAGACGGGCGCGGGTGGGAGGTGAGGAGGGTGAACTCCCAGGCCCTGCCCCATCTCTGCTACCAACATCTCCGTGAGCACAGTCACCCGCTGCGGAGGGGGAAAGGGGAAGCCGACCCCCCATGACACAGGAAGAAGGGAGCCCACAAGGGTGAGGGTGCGCCCAGGAAAGACGAGAGGGACTTGAGAAGTCCCGACCGACCCCTGGCCTCTCCTCTCCCTGTTGTCTCCCCCCCCACCCACCCCGCAGAAATCGATTTCGAGGCCCGGAAACTGAGGCCAAGCCCCCACCACACCCCGCGGGACCGGACCGGCCCCCCCGGCCTGGCTGCAGTGCCCGCGCGGACTGCCCACCTCGTCCAGTAAATCCTGCGAAAGGCGACCCCCACCGTGGACTGCGATTCAGCCGCGAAAAGGGGGGGAGTCGGACACCTGCGACCACGTGGATGAACCCCTGAGAAGACCACCCCAGTAAGCGAGCCGGGCCCAGAAGTCACGTGTTGTTCGATCCCATTTA
>PVJL010016611.1:0-20454 GCA_004026885.1 Lyroderma lyra
CAATTCCCTTTGCTATCACAACAAAAAGAATGAAATACCTGGGAATTAACTTAACAAAAAACGTGACATACTTATACACAGAAAACTATAAGTCACTTTTGAAAGAAATTGGAACAGACTTTAAGAGGTGAAAAAATATGCCCTGTTCATGGATAGGAAGACTTAACATTGTTAAAATGGCCATTCTGCACAAAGCAATCTACAGATTTAATGCAATACCCATCAAAATCCCTCAATCATACTTTCGTGAAATAGACAAAAGAATTATTAGATTTATATGGAACCATAAAAGATTTTGAATTGCCAAAGCAATACTACATAAAAAGAATAAAGCTGGTGGCATTACACTTCCTGACTTCTATTTATATTACAAAGCATCAATAGTCAAAACAGCTTGGTACTGGCAGAAGAACAGAAATATGGATCAATGGAATAGAACTGAAAACCCAGAAATAAACTCACAAATTTATGGACAAATAATCTTCGATAAAGGAGCAAAAAACATACAATGGGGGAAAGACAGCTTCTTCAGTAGGTGGTGCTGGGAAAACTGGAAAAACATACACAAAAGAAGGAACCTGAGCTCTGAACTCTCCATATACAAAAAATAACTCAAAATGGATTAAAGACCTTCATATAGGACCTGCAACAATAAACTGTATAGAAGAAGACATTGGTAGTATCCTTATAGACCTAGGACTTAAGGAAGACTTCATGAACCTGTCCTCAAAGGCAAGGGAAGTAAAAGCAAAAATAAATGAATGGGACTATATCAAACGAAAAAGCTTGTGCACAGCAAAAGAAACCATCAACAAGGCAAAGAGACAGCCAACTGAATGGGAGAAAATATTTGCAAATAATGCATCAGATAAGGGTCTAATATCTAAAATATATAAAGAACTAATGAGACTTAACAACAAAAAAAACCAAACAATCCAATTGAAAAGTGGGCAAAAGAACTAAACAGACACTTCTCCCACGAAGAAATACAAATGGCCAGCAGACATATGAAAAAATGCTCATCCTCATTAGCTATCAGGGAAATGCAATTCAAAACCCCAATGAGATACCACCTCACACCTGTGAGAATGGCTATTATCAAGAAGACAAGGAATCACAAGTGCTAGAGAGGATGTAGAGAAAAAGGAACTCTGGTACACTGCCGGTGGGTGTGCAAACTGGTACAAGTACTGTGGAAGGCAGTGTGGAGGTTCCTCAGAAAATTGGGAATGGAGCTACCATTTGACCCAGCAATCCCCATTCTGGGATCTACCCAAAAGACTTGAAAACCTTTGTCCGCAAAGACTTATGTACACCAATGTTCATCGCAGCTCTGTTCACAGTGGCCAAAACATGGAAACAACCAAAGTGCCCAAAGTGACAGATGACTGGATAAAAAGCTGTGGAATATACACAATGGAATATTATTCAGCTATCAGAAAAGATGAAATATTGCGACTTGCAACAAAATGGCTGGACCTGGAGATCATCATGCTTATGAAATAAGGCAGACAGAAAAAACAAAGAACTGTATGACTTCACTCATATGTGGAATATAAAACTGAAAGCAAAGAAAAAAGAAATGAAGAAACAAATGACCCATGGATACAATCAATAGTTTATTATTTATTTGGGGATGAGTGGGTCAGGGAGGGGAGAAAGGGGAGGGGATGGGAGAGGAAGGAGGGGAAGCTAAATATAAGGTGATGGAAAGAGAAGTCACATTAGGTGGTGAACTTATTATACATCAAGTTGACAATGCACTGTAGAATTGTATGCCTGAAACCTATGTAATCCTTGCTAACAGATGTCACCCCAATAAGTCTAACAATAAAAATGAATTAAAAAAAAAGAACACATCTGACATACAGAAGCTAAGCAAATCATTTAGCATGAAGCTGGCATTTCATAAAATACTGACCTAAAACAAAACATCAGAATAAATGGAATAGAGTTGGGACAACAAAAATGAAATTTAAAAAAAAATGAGAAAATAAGTAATTGCCGTAGGAAACCCCCATATATCAATCATCACCCTAAATGTAAATGGACTGACTCACCAATAAGAAGACACAGAGTAACAGACTGGATTGAAAAACAAAACCCATCCATATGCTATCTCCAAGAGACACACCTAAGCCATAAGGACAAACAGAGACTCAGAGTGAAAGGATGGAAAACAATATTCCAAGCAAATGGTATGCAGAGAAAAGCAGAAGTTACCATACTTATATCTCAGAAAACACATTTCGTGTTAAAAAAGGTAAGAGATGAGGATGGACATTTTATAGTGATAAAAGGGACAATACAACAACAAGAAGACTTGACACTAATTAATATATATTCCTCCAATCAGGAAGCACCAAAATAAACAAAGCAACTACTAACAAATATGAAAGGAAAAACTGACAAAAGCACAATCATAGTAGAGGACCTAAACACCCCCTTAGCAGCCATTAAAAGACCGTCCAAACAGAAAATAAATAAAGAAATATAAGATTTAAATGACACCTTATAGCAACTGGATATAATTGACATTTACAGGACACTTCATCCAGCAAAATAACAGCATACTTTCTGTTTTCGTGCACATGGAATATTCTCAAGAATAGACCATATGCTAGGACACAAAAGTATCCTCAGCAAATTCAAAAGGATTGAAATCATACCAAATGTATTCTCAGACCACAATGCTTTTACAATTGGAGATACACTGCAAAAAGAAAGCAGAAAAATGTCACATATACATAGAGATTAAATAACATCCAATTTAAAAATGACTGGATCAAAGAACAAATAAAAAAAGAGATTAAAAATGATATAGAAATTAATGCCAATGAAAATACAACATATCAAATTTATTGGGATGCAGAGAAAAAAGGAAAATTTATATCATTACAGACCTATTTTAAGAAATGAGAAGAATCACAAGTAAACATCTTAACATCCCATCTTAAAGAACTAGAAAAGGAAAAGGAGAAAAAATCCAAAGTCAGCAGAAGGAAAGAAATAATAAAAACTGGAGCAGTGCTAAATGAAATTGGAAACAGAAAAACAACAGAAAAAGTTAATACAACAAAGAGCTAGTTCTTTGAAAAATATCAATAAAATTGACAAACCTAGTCTCCTCTTCATTATAATTCTGCTCTGGGATAAAGCCATTTTTTTGCAATCACTTTGCTAAACATGTCACAAAATGATGCTGTAGCCTCAAAATCAGCCAATTTCTGCTCACCTGACAAGCCCAGCTTGTAGATGCCATGATGAACCCCGAATTACATAAGCCAGCCACTTGAAAACGAAAACTGACCTTCAATGTTCATTTTCTAATGGAATTCTTTTGCATTTTTGTTTGCATCATTGATCCAGAAATACAACCTCCCTCAGACTTTTCCAGTAAAAACTACTAATATGAGGCCTGGTCAAGTCCTTCCATTCTTTGTGTATAAAGAGTATGACACATCTCCACACTCTTGTAACTCTCTGAATTAACATAAAACGTTTTTATCTTCTGAGACTGATCCTTAATATCATAGATCACTGATAAACTGACATTAAATTCCTTTATGAGCAGTGCACTACACTCACCTTTCTCTAGCTTCTTGCAGTTTTATCTTTTGCTTGAGGATAAGCACTATGCATTTATGCTTACTTGGTAACTGTTGTGGCATACTTAGGGTAGAGCGAGAACACAAAATTTGAATATTAATAAATAACAACCAACCAGTATATTTACACAAGGGAATTGGCAAGAGTGGGAGACAAATGTGCTGCACAAAGCATAGACTTACTCATGGCATGGCACACAGTGCACCAAATTTAAACTTGTGTTTTTGCTCAAAATTAATTATATTATATTTTAATTTATGTTTAAAGTATTATTTCTTTGACTTTGTTTACTGTTGCTTGAAAGTGGCAGTTGCTTGAATTCCAGTTAATGGAGAATCTACTGTATATATTTTTTATTATTTTACAGTGTTCCAAGCAGATCTTATGTTTTTTATCTGGCCCTACCCTGATTGCCTTGGCAAAACAAAACAAAACAAAACAAAACAAAAAGATCATCCAGCACATCTCTACCTGCAAAGCTGTATAATCTTTGTAGTAATACAGTAGACCCTCAGTTAACTGGCATCCATGGGGATTGGTACCTGCTATTCTCAAGCAGTCAGCAAAATTCTCAAGGAACCAGCAAACTCTCAAGCAACTGACAAAAAATTGAGGTGCTGGTTGCTTGAGTTCCAATTAACTGACAGTCTACTGTATATCTCAGGATTAATTCATTCAGAAAATGAATCTTAAAATATAGTCTGTGAACTCCCATAAGTCTTTAAAACACTTTCTAGGAATTTTCAAGGTAAAAACTATTCTCCCAACAACAATATGAAATTATTTGTCTTCTTTACTTTTATTCTTGCTACATGATGTGTGATGACATCATTGCTCTGACAATTAATAGAATGTGTTCTCTTGTATTCTTATGTTTTTACAAACTTTGAAACTTTTTTTTTTTTGTGGGTAGCTCCCTGGCTGGGAATCAAACCAGGTCACAGTGTTGAGTGCCAGCGCCGAAGCCTTAAGCCACTACACCACCAGGGAACTCCTGCAACTTTCATTTATAATAGATATACTCCACATAAATAAAAACCCTTTGGGTCTTTGATACTTATTTTAAGAACGTGAAGAGACTCCGAGACCAGGAAGTATGAGAACTGTTGATTTACCACAACTGCTTCTAAAACTAATCGGGATATCTTACAAAGTGAGGTTGCTTGGGCTCTTTTGTTTTTATTTCTGCTGGTTTCTCTTTCCTCATTTCAGAATTCATGGACTTGGATCCCACAGGAAAAAGAAGGGAAAATCTTGTTAGAGCATTTTTTACCATTCAAAAATCTTCAGATCTAAAATCAAATGGGAAGAAATGAAATTTTGGGGTGCACAATCAGCCTTTCTCAGCATTAATCTTTTGCATCTTTAATCAGCTATAAAATAGAATGAGAAACTAGCTAAATAGGAAATAGATATTTATGTCCACTTTATAAAAAGGCAAAAGGAATCCCAATTCTCCAACCAATTAGGGGCAGAGTAATTCTCCTACCTTTAATTAAGAGCTGTGCAAGCAGTTAAGGTCCCCTTGGTTGGGTCTTTTGACCCCAGAAAAAATACTAGTGGCCAGAAAATATTACTCAAAATGGCCCAATTTTAAAATGCTACTGCAAGCTGTGGGCATCACATTGAGTTTTCCTGAAGTAGTCCAGAAAACTGTAGCCTAAATCGTATTCCTCTTCACAATAAAAAAAAGAGGGTGCAGAGTGATTATTTAAAAATTCATGCACAATGTATCTCTTTTAGCGAGATCCACAAAATTACATTTTTGTGAATTATGGAGGTAATAAAGACTATCAGCTTACTTTTTTGTCATAATTTAGATAACAGGTCTCTTCTCCTTGGGAATAACTGTGATACTTTGTAGATAATGGGGCAATAATTTATTATTTTAGAAAGTAATTTCTGCATAATAAACATACCATAATAGTAAAAATGGTTAATATCCACTTATAAGAAATGTACTAATTTTGCATTCCTCTATTTTATCTTCTTGGAGGATGAAAGGCCTATTCTTTGAGATTGTAGTTTTGAATGTAATTTTTGTCCAATTTGTCACTTTTTTTAAAAGGGAAAACTGAAAATATGTTGTCACATTATTGTATATTTTAAAAATACATTTCTTACAAAGTAACTAAAGTGACTCTTATTCTTTTTGCTCTTTCCTTTGTCCTTATAATTTAAAAATTTATTATTAGACTTAATTGAGAATCTCAAATTGAAAAAATTAATGTAATTGTATTTCAAATTTCTTAACACATACTTGCCATCAGTTTTCTATAATTTACTTTTTGTTAGATTTTATTATTCCTTCCCTCTTCATCCTTCATTCGCTTTTTCATTCTTCTCTTTCCATGGTCACCCACTCTAATAGATTTGAGATGGATATGTATAAATCTTTGTAATACAAAGATATTGCTTCATGTGGGAGTAGTTTGTAATTTAATTTGATAGTATTATATTTTAGAGTTCATTTATATTATACTCTTTTATTGAATACTCTTTTAACACATATATCCATATTTCAAAATATCATATTTACTTTTTTCTAACTGCTGCAAAGTATTTTGCAGAATACATCTGCCTCATCCTTGTTATTTGCTTTCTTAATGATGAGCACTAAACCAACATCCCACTGATTAATTTGCTGCTTTTTAGTTCAGCATTTGTATTACACAAAGGCAGGAATTTATTTGATTTACTGCTGTATCCCCAACTTTCAAAAGAGTGACTAGCACATAGTAGGGTTTTAAAATTTTTTTGTTAAATCAATGAATCAACTCATTTGCATTTGGTAAATGTGTGTAATATGTAGATAAATTCAAACTATTTAGTATAACTTCCTTAGAAATTCTACCCTGACTTCCTAACCTAGATTAGATTTTCTTACATATTCACTATATCCTGGGCTTGTCTATAGAAGCACCAAACACAGTTCTAATTCAATTTGTTCCAATTTCTTGATTTGCTTACCTGTTGCTGTTTAACACAGGCTCTTAATTTCACTGTTTTTACTCTGTCATTTGTCATTCTCTGCTACAGGTTCTCATTAACATATGATTCTTGAAGTTGAAAGACAGAGATAGCAATAATAGTGGTGTTGGGTGTGGGAGAATCCTAAGCTCTCCATCAGCATCAGCCAAAATACAGGCAGATAAAAAATTAATCATGTGAATTCAGCCTTAATGTAAGTCCTTTAGTTCTTTTTGCACTGCCTTTCTCCCACTAGACTACTTTTCTAAACCAGTTTTGTATAGAAATTTTGGAACAGCCTCTGATTGAGGCTGACAAACATTGATTCTGTATTTCCAAAATTTTATCAATAAGGCACAGTATTGCACTTTTCTCCATCCTTTAAACTACAAACTTGAGGCTTCTTTGTACTATGAAAGATGTCTGGTCAGAAAAAACATAGATTAAAAAAAGGAGAGAGATCAGGGGGAAAAGCAAACAATATTTAAAAGAAAGATTTTAGTGATGTTCTAAAATATTAAAATTATTAGAATACTAAGAAAACTATATTTGAAAAAAATTATCAATTAAATTATTCTCAGTGTCCTTGTGGAGAAAAAAATCTATAGATTTATGTGGTGAGAGAGCATGGCTCAAGTTATGGCTAGAATCTAATTAATGCAATAAAGTACTTCACTACTTTACTAAACTGTAATTTATTAAAAATAAATTCAAGATCCATAATGCTAAGTATCACCCAATAGTGCAAGATTAATTACATACTTTCAAAACATGCTAGCAGTCTTTATAGATAAATTAGTAGCTGGCATAAAATCTAATGGTAGAATAAACATAACCATGGGCTGACACTTCCTGGTTGTCAGGAGCATGTGGGAAATGTAGTTTAAACATTCATTCTCTAATTTAAACACTAATTGGTTAGTAATTTAATCACAGACCTTGATATTGTTGATCTCATTAAATTCACTGTATCTCAACATGCTAAAAATGCGCAGGAAATGTAAATGCATAAAATAAAAATCAGACTGAAAACGTTCTGTTGTTTGGAAAGCTCAATTAGAAACAAAACATCAATTTTGTAGTAAGAGCTTTTTGGAACACGTTTTGCAGCCAATTGTCATTAACTTTCAAGTAGAAACCACGTCGTATCTGAGTAGCTTTTCACATGATCTGTTCTCTCTCTTGCTCCCTTCTCTCTCTCTCTCTCCCACATTTTTCTTTTGTTATTCTGATTTCTACACTGAGGAACCACATAAAAATATACCCTAGGCTGCTAAGGTTTGGAAAGCATGAGTGTATATGTGTGTTACTATTAAAATTAAGATATTTATTGTTTCAAAATTTAATGACATTTTCTTATTGTTTCTCCCTTTTGTTCTGAGTTATTTCATCTGAGGTCAATATTTAAGATCATTCTTTTTTCTTTTTCCTGAATTTCATTTTATGTTCCTTATGGAAGTTGAAGAAAAATAAATTACATTCTCTATGATCTGGAGGTAAGATTCTGAGTGTTTAGAATATGACAAATTAAAATGATTATTTTAGCTCATTCTGGAATATTTTTATTTTGTGAATTCACTTTTTTTAAAGATTATTAATAAAATATAGCTAACATATAATATTATGTTAGTTTCAGGTATTTCAACATTTATATACCTAAAGAAGTAATAACCATGATAAATTTAGCAACTATCTGACACTATACCTTGCTATCACAATATTATTTACTATATTCTTTATATTGTTCATTATACCACCTTCTCTTATTTGTTATACCTGGAAGTTTTTTACTCCCCATTACTTCTTGCCTTTTTTTGTAAAATTTTTAATTACAGTTGATACTCAATATTAATTTGTTAGTTTTAAGTGTACAACATAATCTTTAGATATTTACATAATTTATAAAATTATTCCCCTGACTATTCTAATAGCTGTCTAGCATTAACATACTTATTACCATATTATTGATTATAATCTTTATTCTGTAGTATATAACCCAATGATTATTTTGTAATTACCCTTTATTTTGAAGTTATAAGCTAGAGCAAAATGTCTTAAAAACACACGTATCTTAATAAAAAGATTCTTTCTTTTTGTCCTAAGCATAAGGTGAACTTATGAAATAAATATCAGAGTATAATATGTGTGGAGAAACTAATACTATATAAAGGCAGGGAGTTTTGAATAAATATGTACTAGTTAATTGAATCAAATGTCAAAACCTAAAAGATTCAGGTTATACATTTTTAAATAACTAATTAAAGCTTTGTAAATCTGACAACAGCATTTGCAATAGAAATAAAAATGACAGTTTTTTGTGATACTAGTTTTCAATGTCTCAGTTTAAGTAGGGCATATAATAATAACTACATTCCCTGGCTCTGCATAATGCATTTACAATTAAACTAATTATTAGAAATTTGATGATAATATGTTTTGGAAGGAAAAAAAGTGATTGCATTTTATTATTTGACCTTGAAACTTTCACCTGAATAAATAAATAAGCATTTATTGTATTTGGCATTAGATGTTGTCTTTAAAAATATGCCTTTTTTATTTGATGTGGTCTAAAATAATGCTTAAATAAATTGGGTGACAAGTGCCAGCACTTGATAATTTAAAGTGTTTTAAAAATGATTGGTGTTTACAAAAACAATTTGCTCTAGGAAACTTTTTTAAAGTTTTTCAAACTTTAAGTTGGAAAAGTGTCAATAATTTATTATATATTTTATAGCAGCCATTAAGTTTATGAACTTGTCACCATATACTTATATTGGAAGCACTGTACAAACAACTAGATAAAGTTTCATAACCTTGGTATATTTGTGTCTCACAGTTGTGTTTGTATTGAAGTGTGGTGGTGTCTTGCTCAGTGGGATTCATTATTGTTGTTGCCTGTTTTTGTGTGCTGTTTTGAGAATGTCAGAGCTTGAATTATAGCAATAAATGAATATTAGGTTTCTTGTTAAACTTGACAAGAGTGAAAGTGAAATTAGGGACATGCTAGTTCAAGTTTATGGGAATAATGCCATGAAAAAATGGCAGTGTGCAAACGGATTAAACATTTTTCTGAGAGGAGAAAATGCATCACTGATGAAGAGAGGTCAAGGCAGCCAGTAATGAGCAGAACTAATAAAAAACATTGCAAAACTTTGTTTAATTGTGCATTAAAATCATGAGCTGACTGTGAGAAGTGTAGCACACGAAGAAAACATTGATAAAGAAATAGGAAAATCTTAACTGAAAACCTTGGCATGAGAAAGTTGTATTCAGAAATGGTCCCAGAAGATCTTATAGATGAAAAAAAGCAAACAAGAGTCAAAGTTTGCCTAGACCAATTAAAGAGGTAAGATGATGTTTTGGGTTGTATTGTCACTGGTGCTGAAGCATGAGTGCACCAATATGACCCTGAAACAAAGCATCAAAGTGCCCAATGAAAGCTAATTCTCCACAATAAGAAAATTTCCATCAGTGCATATCAAGAGTCAAAATGATATTGCTAACCTTTTTTGAAATCAGGGTGATTGTTTTACGAATTTGTACCAACTCAACAAACAGTCAACCAAGTTTGCTATTTGGAAGTGCTGAAAAATCTGTGTGAAAAAGTTAGAAATAATGACTTGAACTCTTCACGTCTACAACTCATGGCTTTTGCATCATGACAATGCACCAGCTAACATGGTACTGTCCATTGAAAGAGTTTTTAGATAATACACAAACAACTGTATTAGAAAACCCTCCCCATTCACCTGATATGGCCCCTAATGACTTTTGCTTTAGCCAAAGATAAAAAAATATATATTAAATGGAAGATATTTTTATAACATTCAGGATTTCAAGGGTAATATAATGACAACTGTGAGGGCCACTTCAGAAAAGAGTTTCAAAATTGCTTTGAAAGGTTGCCTAGGTTCTGCCATAGACATTAGTTTCCCAAGGAGAGTACTGTTGTGATATTTATTAATGAGGTATGTAGCACTTTTTCTAGGATGAGTTCAGGACTTTAATTGTTAGACTTTGTGTACTTTAGTACATGAAGGTTTATTTTGCTCTATGTTGTCATATTAACTTACTAAGATTTTTTTATTGTTAAATTTATAGCGGTGACTTTGGTTAGTAAAATTTACATAGATTCCAGGTGTACAACTCTATAATACATCATCTATGTGTTGTGTTATTTGTTCATCACCCAGAGTCAGTACTCTTTACATCATTATATATTTGAGACCCTGTTTCTTCTCCCCCACTCCCTATTTCTCATAACATCAGATTGAGAGAGGAGGCCCTAGTACTTTAAGGGGTTATTCACCCTTATGTAGCATGTCCAGAGACAAGGACACTCCCCCCAATAAGTCCCAAGGATGTTAAATCATAGACTCCTCTGCCCTGGCACCAGGACACGTTGCACATGATGCAAGGACGCTCCTCACCATGCCCAGATGCAAGGACGCGCCCCACCATAAAATCCAAGGACATTTTCTGTGATAAATCCTAATTCTTTCTTTTTTCTTGTTAAAGCCCACCAAGGATTCACGTCAATATGATTAGGACCACCAATTGACAGACGGCATAATTGCTCCTTTATTTGAAAGCCTGTAAGTCCTATAAAAGGACAGTACTAGAGTAGGTTGGGGAGCTCAGCTATTTGAGACTTTTGTCTTCCAGTGGCTCCCCTGGCTAAATAAAGAATGCCTTCCTCTTCTATCTTTGGTGTTTGGCCTATCTTCTATCTTCTCTCTGTTGCTTAGATTCCTGCAACAAGATAACTAGTAAGCACTAAACTATTGATCGTGTCCATGAGTTTTTGTTTTCTGTTGCTTTCAGTTTTGTGTTCCTCATATAAGTAAAATCATATGGTTCTTGATTTTTTCTATCTGGCTTATTTTGCTTTGCCTGATGGTATCAAGGTCCACTCATGCTGTCATAAATGGCTCTATTTTTCCTTTATAATGGCTGAGTAATATTCCATTGTGTATACGTACCACAGCTTTTTTATTCAGTCACCTATCAAAATAAACTTTAGCAGTATCCATGAATTTATCACTGTGAATAGTGCTGGGACGTACATTGGGGTACATATATATTTGTGAAATAATATTTTCAAATTTGGGGGGTAGATACCTAGAAGTAGAATTGCTGAGTCATATTCTTAGATTTTTGAGAAACCTCAATACTGTTCTCCATTGTGATTGTACCAGTTTGCATTTCCACCAGGAGTGTATGAGTGTTCCTTTTTCTCCACACCCTCTTTAATACATGTTGTTTCTTGTCTTGTTGATAATAACCATTTGAAAAGGTGTAAGGCAATATCATATTTGCAGGTTTGATTAGCATTTCCCTAATAGTTAGTAAAGTTGAGAATTTCATAATATACCTGTTGGCCATCTGTATGTCTTTTTGGGAGAAGTGACTGTTCATTCAGGTCTTCTGCCCATTTTTTAGTTGATTTTTTTGTTTTCTTGTTGACTTAAACAAGTTCTTTATGTATTTTAGATATTAATCCCTTATCAACAGCCTTGTTTGCAAATATTTTCATTAATTTGGTTGGTTGTCTGTTCACTTTGTTGGTGGTTTCAGTTTGATATAGTCCCATCATTTATTTTTGCTTTTACTTCTGCTGCCTTTGAGGTCAGGTTCATAAAATCTTTCCCAAACCCAAGGTTCATAAGTTTAGTACCCATGTTTTTTTGTATATAGTTTATTGTGTCAGGTTTCATGTGAAGATCTTTAATCAATTTAGAGTTAATTTTGGTATACTGTTACAGTTTGCAGTTCAGATTCATTCTTTTGCATGTGGTTTTTCAATTTTTCCAACACCACTTACTGAAGAGGTTTTCTTTTCCCCATTGTATATTTTTCACTCCTTTTCCAAAAAGTATCCATATATCTGTGGGTTTATTTCTGGGTTTTCAATTGTATTTCATGGTCTTTGTGTCTGTTTTCTGCTAATACCAAGCTGTTTTGATTAATGACCCTTTTTAGTATAGATTGAAATTGACGAGTGTTGTATCTCCAGACATATTCATTTTACGTAGTATGTTTGAGCTATTCAGGGTCTTTTGTGGTTCCATAGGAATCTCATGATTCTTTATCTATTTATTGAGAGAATTTCTGTGGGATATTTAATGAGAATTGCATTAAATCTGTATATTGCTTTAGGTGATATGGGCATTTAAATTATGTTGATTCTTCTAGTCCATGAACTATGGAATATCTTTTTATTTGTTTGTGTCCTTTTCAATTTCTTTTAGTAGTGTCTTACAGTTTTTAGTAGATAAAGTATTCATGTTCTTTATTAGGTTCATTTCTAGGTATTTAATTATTTTTGTTGTGATTGCAAAAGATATGGTTTTTCTCATTATTTTTTTCCGAAGTTTTGTTGTCGGTTTATAAAAATACAATTGATTTTTGTACATTAATTTTGTATTCTATAACTTTACTCTATTTGTTAATTATTTCAAATAGTTTTTTGATGGAGTTTTCAGAACTTTCTAGGTAAATGATCATGTCATCTGCAAAAAGTGACAGTTTAACTTCTCTTACAATTTGGATTCCTTTTATAATTCTTCTCTTGCCTAATTGCTCTGGCTAAAACTTCCAATACTATATTGAATAGCAGTGGTGACAGGGGACATCCCTGTCTTGTTCCTGATTTTAGAAAAAATAGGCTTTTTAAATTTTTACTTGTTCAGTATGATATTAGCTGAGAATTTGTCATACATGGCCTAATTATGTTGAGGTAATTTCCTTCTATATCCATTTTATTTAGTGTTTTGATCATAAATTATTGTTGTATCTGTCACATGTTATTTCTGCATCAATTGATATAATTATATAGTTTTTTCTTATATTTATTTATGTGGTATATTATATTGATTGACTAGCATAGGTTGAAGCATTCTTGTGTACATGGGATGAATCCTATTTGAGCATAGTGTATAATCTTTTCAATGCATTGTTGTATTCTATTAGCTAGTATTTTGTTTAGGATTTTTGCATCTGTGTTTATCAGAGATATTGCTGTATAGTTTTTGTTTTTTGTGTTATTCTTACCAGGCATTGGTATTATGGTTATGTTTGCCTCATTAAATGAGTTAGGAAGTATTCCTTCTTTTTCAATTTTTTGGAAGAGTTTGTGGAGTATAGGCATTAACTCTTTGAATGTTTGATAATAACTCATTGGTGAGACTATCTGGTCCTAAGCTAATACCTTTGTGAAGATTTTGGATGATTGTTTTAATATCTTAGTGTTGACAGGTCAGTTAGACTGTCTAGTGCTTCTTGGTTCAGTCTAGGTAAACTAAATATTTCTAGAAATTTGTCCACTAGTTGAAGGTTGTTAAATTTTGTAACATATAGTTTTTCATAATATTTTCTTCTGATCCTTTGTATTTCTGTGATATCAGTGGTAATTTCTTACCTTTCATTTCAAATTTTAGTTTTTTGTGTCTTTTCCATTTGCCCCTTGGTAAGGCTATCCAGGGATTTATCAATTTTATTGACTTTTAAATACAGAATTAGCTCTTCATTGCATTAATTTTCTTTATTGTTTTTCAGTTCTCTATTTTATTTAGTTCTGCTCTAATTTTTATTATTTCTTTCTTTCTTCTGACTTTGGACCTTTTATGTTCTTCTTGTTCTAGTTCTTTCAGATAGGATGTTAGGTTGTTTACTTGTGCTTTTTCTTGTTTCTTTGAGATAGGCCTTTAATGATATAAATATCCCTCTTATTACAGCTTTTACTTCATCCCAATAATTTTGATAAATTGTATTTTTATTGTATTTTTAATTTCTCCTTATATTTCTTCTTTGATTTACTCATTTTTAAATTTGTGTTTATGTGTTTTTCTTCCTACTTTCTTTGTGCAGTTAATCTCCTATTTTAAGGCTTTGTGGTCTGAGAATACACTCTGTATAATTCCAATCTTCTTGTATTTGTTCAGGTTAGTTTTCTGTCCTAGCATATGATCTATCCTTGAGAATGTTCCATGTACATTGAAATAGAATGTACAATCTTGTGTTGTAGAATGGAGTGTCCTGTATATGTCAATTATGCCTAATTGTTGTAATGTATAATTTAAAACTGGTATTTCCTTACTTATTTTCTGTTTGTATGATCTGTCCATGGTGTCAAGGGGGTGGTTAAGTCCCCCACCATAATTGTGTTTTTGTCAGTTTCACGTTTTAAATCTTGAAGTAGTTGCTTTATAAATTTTGGTACTTCCTGGTTGGGGGCTTATATATTTATGAGTTTCATGTCTTCTTGTTGTATTATCTCCTTTTTCATTATAAAATGTCCATCTTTGTCTCTTATTACCTTTTTTACCCTGAAGTCTGTTTCATCAGATACAAGTGTGGTTACTCTTGCTTTTCTCTGAATGCCATTTGCTTGGAGTATTGTTTTCCACCCTTTCACTTTGAGTTTGTGTTAGTCCGTGTGGCTGAGGTGTGTCTCTTGGAGACAGCATAGAGATAGATTTTCCTTTTTAATCCAGTCAGCTACTTCGTGACTTGTCATTAGTTAGTTCAGTCCATTTACATTTAAGGTGATGATTAATATATGAAGATTTCCTTTGGGCATTTTGTCTTCTGGTTTTTGGATGTTTGATGTCTTAGTTCCCTTTTTGCTTTTTTCTCACTGTCTGATTTTTTACATTTGATGGTGTTCTATAATTTTTCCTTATATTTCTTTTCTTTAAATTTTTGGTTGTGTGTGTAATGGTTCTGGTTCTTTTTGTGTAATTATCCTAAGGTTTATGAAAAGAAAAGTTTCATATATATAGTGGCTTTTTTCTAAGCATAATTTAATTTCTATTCTCTTTTGGGAATTTAAACTTTTACTTCTTTCCCTTTTATGTTTTTGTCATCTTAAGTTTTTGCCATTTTTTGGCTTTTTGTTTCAGGTCACTATTTGACCCTTTCATATTTCTTGGCATTCTGGCCTTGTGTTGGAGAATCTCCTCAGCTTCTATATTTCCAAAAAGATCTTTATTTCTCCTTCAAATTTAAAGCATAACTTTGCTGGATATTTTATTATTGTTAGGGAGTTTTTCTATCTTAATATTTATAATATATGATTCCACTTTCTCCTGGCTTTAACAGTTTCTGCTGACAAGTCTGATGACAGTCTGATATGCTTTTTTTCTGGCTGCCTTAAGAATTCTCTTTTCATCTTTGATTTTTCACATCTTCAGAATAACGTGCCTTGGAGAAGGTCTAGTGTGGTTCAGGTAACTAACGGTCCTGTTTTCTTCTTGAATTTGGCATATCAGGTCTTTCTATAGGTTTAAAAAATCCTCATCTACTATTAGTTTGATTAAGCCTTCTTAAATTTTGTTGTTTCTTTTGGTATTCCTATTATTCTAATGCTGTTCTTTCTAATGGAGTCAGACAGCTCTTGTAGAAATCTTTTTATTTATTTATTTAGGTTCTAAAATTTCTGTTGTTTTTGTTTTGTTGTTCAATTTTCATGTTTCTGTCTTCAATGTTACTAATTCTTTTTTCCAATTGGTCAACTCTGCTTCCTATACTAGTTAGTTCATGCTTTATTTCTTTTATTGCATTGTTTGTCTCCTAATTTTTATTTGATTTTTGTTTATATTTTTAATTTCTTTGTTAAATTGTTACTTTCATTCAGAGATTTTTTTCTGAGATCATTTATCTGAGTCTGAATAATCTGCCAGCACTTCTTAAGCTCTCTGAGTATTTTTATGAGTGCAGTCTTGAATTCTGTGTGACTTAGCTCATATATTTCTAATTCAATAAGTTCCTTTCCTGGAAATTTTTTATTTTCTCTCTGTGATACTTAGTTCTGGAGGAAGGTCATTATAGTTTAGGTGCTCCTTTTCCAGGGGATAAGGACTTTTGCTCCTGGCAGATATGGAGAGATCTTTCTTTGACTTCCTAGTTGTTGTTTCTGTAGCTTCCTATAGTATTTTCTCTTGGTTGTTCAATTTTCTTACTCTCTTAGCTTTCTTAGAGGGTAGATTTCTCCTCTTTGACTCAGTGCCTTGGTTTTGATGTACCTTCTCTCTGGGAAAATGTGGTGGGTGATAATATTCTCTGCCTCTGAGATTGCTGTAGTCAGAGGCTGCCATGCCTTTGTTTTATCGTTTTCCTGAACTCTTTGCTTATTCCCATTGGGGCAGGGTTTGTTGTGGAGGGCTCCAGGCTTGTTTGCAGCACAGGGTGATGGTGGTTAGGGGCAGAGCAAGAAAAGTAGCCAGGCTCTGCATTCTCAGTTTCTGTCTAGCAGTGGTGTCAGTGCAGTTCATTGCTGCTGTTTGTCCTGAGATTTCTCGATGTGCTGCATGATGGCTCAGCTGTAAAACAGGTCTGTTCCTTTGTTAGGGGTACTCATTTCCAGGATTGGTACATTGGGCAGCATGTCCTCACTTTCCTGTCAGGGGAGTGCTAACCTGTGCCTGGTGTACACTGTAATATAGATCTGGCCCTCTGTCAGGAGCAAATTGGTGATTGGGTAGTTGTGAGCCACAAAGCAAGCTTGGTCCTTCATCAGGAATGCACTGGAGCCAAGGGCATGCATGCCACAAAAAACTTGGCCCTCCATCAGTAGCACATTAGAGTTGGGAGGATACATGCTGTATAGCAAGTTTGGTCTTTTGTCAGAAGTTCATAAGGATGGTTACATATCATCAGTACCACATTTCTCCCTTCTCCCAAGCCCAAGGTTCATCCAGGATTGTGTTTTGTTCTGGTAAGAAAACCTTCACCTGGCCACTCTTAGTTTCAAGCTTATTGAGGTCCAATTAGTAGGCAAGTTCTGCATCTGTTGGCTCCTAGTTTCAGGCTGTGTTTGGCTGGGTTTCTGTTTTCACCCTGGAAAATTAGCATTCCTTTATTTGGGCAGGCTCTAACATATCCAGGGCATGACACTTCAGCTCAGGTCCCAGCAGTTCTCAGCTTGGGCTTGGACTTTATTTCATACCCTCACCAAGCTTCAACTCTGCACTCCTCTGCTCACCTGGGATTGTGCTATGCTTCAGCCTGTTTAGCCCAGCCCCTTTATTCCTTCTTCTGCCAGCCCAAGGTCACATTTCACAGCCCTGTCTCTGCACTGCTTTCTTCCCTTTTCTTCCAGTTACTTCCCTTTCTCTGACCTTTAGTTGTGTTCTTGCAGTAAGTAGATCTGTCAGTTAAGATTGTGTCACCTGGGGATTCCGTTGTCAGATTTTGGCTGTTTAGTTTGTAATTTTCAAGATAGATTTCAGATATGTCCTCTCATGCTGCCATGTTGATCACACTTCCTAACTTTCTAAGACTTTTTACTAAATTAGCAATTTTTTTCTCTGAATTCACTTATAAAATAAGTGTTACTAAATATTAATTTGTAAAATTATTCCATTATAAATATTTTATTTTTATAAGTTAAAATTTTTTTTCTAATTTCTAAACTACAGTTGACATTTGTTTCAGTTGTATAACATAGTGTTTAGACATTTATATACAATGATTCAGTTAAAAACATCTTTTCATTTCTGTATTGGCCATCTGTATGTCTGCTTTGGCAAAATAACTAGGTCCTGTGCCCATTTTTTAAATTGAATTAAATTGTTATTTGTGTGTGTGTGTGTGTGTGTGTGTGTGTGTGTGTGTATGTTGAATTGCATTAGTTTTTTATAAATTTTGTATGACAACCCCTTATCAGATATATCATTAGTGAATATCTTCTTTAGCTTTGTAGATTTTGTTGTTGTTGTTGTTGATGGTTTTCTTTGCTGTTCAAAATCTTTTTAGTTTAATATTGCTTTATTTGTTTATTTTTATTTTGTTTCCCTTGCCTGAGGAGTTTTATATATATATATATAAATATATATATATATTACTAAGAGCAATATCAGAGTTTACTGCTTATGTTTACCTCTAGTTTTATGGTTTCAGGTCTTACATTTAAGTCATTAATCCATTATTAGTTTATTCTTGTGTCTGATGTAAGAAAGTGATGTAGTTTTATTTTGGGGAGATTATTTTCTCATTTTTTCTAACATCATTTATTGATTAGACTGTCTTTACCCTATTGTATATTGTTGCCTCCTTTGTCATAGATTAATTGACCATATACACATGGGACTATTTCTAGGATCTTTATTCTGTTCCATTAATCTGTGTGTCTGTTTTTATGCCAGTACTATGTTGTTTTGTTTATTGCATTATTGTTTGATATTATGTATTGTGATATCTCCAACTTTGTTCTTTTTCCTCAAGATTGTTCTCACTATTCGAGGTCTTCTGTGGTTTTATGTAAATTTTAGAATGATTTTTTTTACTTCTGTGAAAGAAGCCATAAGTATTTTGATAGAGATTAAATTGATTTTATAGATTGCTTTGGGTCATATAGGCATTTTAATTAATTTAATTCCTCCTATCCATGAGCACAATATACAAGGTTGGAAAATTAATTTTGTGAATTCATCCTAGAAAAAGTGCTAAATACTTCACTGCTGCATATCACTATGTTAACTTTCAAAGTATTCCCTTTAGGAAGCTATGCACCAGTGCCAGCACTTAGTTCATCTTTCAAAGCAATTTTGGAACTCTTTTATTGAAATGGCCATGAGAGCTGTTGTCATTTCCCAAATCTGAAAATTACATTCATGAACTTGATACCATGTGCTTAAGTTGGCAGCACTGTACAAGCAACTAGGTAAGGTGTCATAAACTTGGCAAAGTTATGAAACCTCACTGACTTGTGTAAGTGTCTGATGGAAAGTTTGTGAACTTAACTGTCACATTTTCAGTATGATGGCAGCTCTGATGGCCATTGCAGATATAGTTTCAAAAGTGCTCTGAAGAATTGATTAGGCACTTCCATTGGTTCATAGATTTCCAAGGGGAGTGTTTTGAAGCTGAGCATAGTGATATTCAGCAGTGAGGTATGCAGCACTATTTTGGGGATGAGTTGGCAAAATTAATTGTATAACCTCATATGCTTTCATTTATTTCTATCTTCTTCAGTGTTTTTCTTCAATGTCTTATAACTTTTAAGTATAATTCTTTTCTTTTTTGGTGAAATTTATTCCTAAGTATTTCTCTTTTTTTTTTTTTTACCTTTTTTAAAATTATTTTTTTAATTTTTTTAATTATTTTTTTAAATTCATTTTTATTGTTAGACTTATTGGGGTGACATCTGTTAGTGAGGATTACATAGGTTTCAGGCATACAATTCTACAGTGCATTGTCAACTTGTTGTATAATAAGTTCACACGTAATGTAACTTCTCTTTCCATCACCACATATTTACCTTCCTCTCTCTTCTCTCCCACCACCTTCTCCTTCTCCCCTCCCCGCCCCACTCATCCCAAAATAAATATTAAACTATTGATTGTGTCCATGGGTTATTTGTTTGTTTGTTCATTTCTTTTTTCTTTGATGCTTTCAGTTTTATATTCCACACATGAGTGAAGTCATACAGTTTATTGTTGTTTTTTTATTTTACTTCATTTTTATTGTTAGACTTATTGGGGTGACATCTGTTAGCAAGGATTACATAGGTTTCAGGCACACAATTCTACACTGCATTGTGAACTTGATGTAAAATAAGTTCACCACCTAATGTGACTTCTCCTTCCATCACCTTATATTTAGCTTCCCCCCTCCTCTCCCACCCCCGCCCCTTTCTCCCCTCCCTGACCCACTCATCCCCAAATAAACATTAAACTATTGATTGTATCCATAGGTTATTTGTTTGTTCATTTCTTTTTTTCTTTGCTTTCAGTTTTATATTCCGCATATGAGTGGTCATACAGTTCTTTGTTTTTTCTGTCTGAATTATATCACTAAGCATGATGATCCCCAAGTCCATCCATTTTGTTGCAAGTGGCAGTATTTCATCTTTTCTTATAGCTGAGTAATATT
>PVJL010016612.1:0-20477 GCA_004026885.1 Lyroderma lyra
CTCCTCCACCATGCTACCTCCTCCACCACGCTACCTCCTCCACCATCCTACCTCCTCCACCACGCTACCTCCTTCACTGTGTGCTTTCTCCACCATCCTACCTTCTTCATCACTGTACCTTTTCCACATTTGCACCTCCTCCACCATTCCCCCTTCTCCACCTTGTGCCTTTTTCATGGGACTATCGTGCAGATAAAGTGAAATGATGTATATGAAATTGCCTACTCTAACGCCAGGCTAGGCCACAGGACTTTCCGTGACTAACACAGCAACACATGTTTTCCTTAAGATGAATCATAGCTAATTCACACAAAACCAGCTTCCGTGGATGACTGAACGCTGCTTTTGATCTCAAGCTTACCATTTGTCATGGTGTCAGAGCTCTCAGTCATTATATCACAGTAAGTAGATTCACTTGAGTTAAAAATAGAACCTTACATAGCGTATAAGCACTCAGAATAAACTGAACATGTCTGTATTTACAATAACAAAATTCCCAAGTTTAAGAAGTAATTTGCAACACCGTGAATAAAACTAAGGGATATTATGCTAAGTGAAATAAGTCAGACAGAGAAAGACAAATACCATATGATCTCACTTATATGTGGAATCTAAAAAACAAAGTAAGTGAACAAACAAAACAGAAACAAACTCATAGATACAGAGGACAAACTGATGGTCTCCAGATGTGAGAGGGATGGACAGAAGCGGGGCAGGGACTAAGATGTACAAATTGCCAGTTATAAAAACGGTCACGAGGATGCGAAGTACAGAATGAGGAATACAGAGAATAATGTTACAGTAACTGTGTGTGGTGGCAGACAGGTGCTGGACTCACCGGGTGATCCCTTAGTAAGTTATGTAAATTTCCAAGCACTACGTTGTACACCTGAAACTAAGATACTATTGTATGTCAACTGTAATTTTAAATTGTTTTTAATTTTAAACAAACAAACCAATCAAGTTGAGTGCAGTGAGACCATTCACTCTTAACCACGCTATGAATAAACAGAAACGCAAAGCAGCGCCCAGCCTCGATGGCAGTATGCATGATACCTTTCGATAATGAGGACAAACAGTATTCCGTAAGAGCAAAAGCAAATATGCACTACAAATTTAAAGTAGAAAGTTACGTTGAACTGTACAGTACAAAGAACATTCCACAAACGTTAGCTCAATAAACGGCTTTTGCCGACGGGAAGACGGAAGTTTCGAGGGGTTAGGAGGCTTCCTCGTGCCCACACGGATCTTCCCGCCAAGACCGAGGTGCAGCCAACAGGTCCTGCTCTGCAGCCCATGCCTTTCCCCTGCGAGCCCAGAACTTTCCAGTACAACTAGCTGCCCCCAGCCTCTAACCTCACCACGTGCCGCCTTCCTCCCTGTGCTGAAACGTCTACCTGAGCCCCCACCACTGCGGTGTCCCCTCCTGGTTACTCTCAGGCACTGGCATCCTGGATGTGAGCCCCACAGGCTGTGGGGCGAGGGAGGCATGAGGCATGGCTGCAGGAAACCGGGGAGCCCGGGCCCTGTGTCCAAAGGGGCACAGCCTCCTCAGTCACGTCCAAGGGCGTGAGGCTGTGAAGGGGGAGACAGGGTTGGTTCTCCAGGGATCGGCTTGCTTCCCGAGTTGGAGGCTCTGTTGCCCCTCATTGACCTGGCTCCGGTCACCTGCAGACAGGGACAGGGGCAGAGGAACCAAGACGCGGTGCCCCTGAGGAGGGCCAGAGTCAGGCTAACGGCAGGACCTGCGCCAGGACCCTCGGGTAGGGCTGAGCTCCGCGCTCAAGGTGGGGGTGGCGTCGGGCAGGGACGTAAGGAAGGACTTGCTCATCATCACACCTCGTGGGTGTCCTCAGAGGCTGGGGCAGCTGGAGCTGCACATCGGGCGGGAGAATAATTGAGGACCCTATGGGCGATGGGCCCGGGGCGCTGACCTGCCTCCTGCCCTGGTCAGAGCTGGCCCAGGGAGACGGGGTGCTGACCCACCCAGGGAGACGGGGGGCTGACCCACCCAGGGAGACGGGGGGCTGACCCACCCAGGGAGACGGGGGGCTGACCCACCACCGGGAGGAAGGCAAGTGCGCGGGGCTGGGGAGGGCTGAGAACGCGGGCCCTCAGCGCTGCCCTCTCGTCTGTGTCCTCCTCCTCCTCCTCCTCCTCGGCCTGCGTGTTTCTGCACTGAGTTCCTGCAATGGCCTCCGTCCCCGCCACACGGCGCTGGCACGTCTTGCACACGCGCGATAAATCACGTCCGTCTCCCTCCCCGAGGCGTAGACGTGGGCTGAGGAGGGCTGTCACACGGCAGCAGTGGGAGTGACAGCAGCTCGTGCCACGTCCCTGTCTGCAGAGCCCGCCTCCGCCACCCCAGGTTGTCCGCTGAATGGTGGCGGGACGCAGGCTACGGGGGTTTGGGACCCAGGTGGCACCGCCGCCGCTCGCTCACAGGGGTGACAGGAACTGCTTCCAAAGGGTAGCCCTGCCATGCTCAAGGGGGATGTAGATGGGCTCCCAAAGCCGCAGGGACACGCCGCTGTGACTCATGCAGGCTTGTCACTGGCTCCTCACGGCTCCCTCACAGCCACGGGGGTTTGCGACAGGGCGGGCTGGATCGAAGGGATGCAGCAGAGCCTCCAGCTGGTCCCCACATGTCGCCTCCATGTGTCTGTCCTGTGATAAACTACAAAGCTCGTAAAGAAAACAAGCTGCCAGCGGTGCAATTGCAGGGAAAGGACAAGCCCTGATGTTTGCCAAGTCCGTTTCCGAGGAAATGCAAAGGGTGGGGCCGGCAGCCTGGGGAGGGGGCCTCACAGGACCCGGGCGCAGAGCCCCCGGCTTCCCTGGGGCGGTCTTACGGGCTCACCACCTCGCAGCCCACCTGCACACATTCACGCCCCTCCTGGGTGTGCGTATGGAGCCAGGGGCTCCAGGGGTCCGTGAGGGACATGCACGTGAACTTGGCCCAATGCTTGCTCCCGAAGATTCATGGGAGAGTGGGGACGGAAAGCCATGCATCGAATTACGGACACGCAGCTGTCCGTGTGCACCCTGCTGGCCGCCAGGCTGGACTTCTCCCGTCAGCAGGACGGGGCTTGGCTTCGGCTCCGCGCCGAGTTTGCACTAATCGATTTTGTAATGTTTTACTCAAAGTTGAGGGGCTCCTGCAGGGCATTTCACTGGAGAAGGGCCCCCCGGACAGCCGCTCACCAGCTCTGTCCCCTCGCGTCCAGGCCCGGTGCCTCCGTGCTGCCACGAGTCAGGTGCGCGGAGCCGGGATCTCAGGTGGAGATCTGTGTGCGGAGGGGTTCTGGGGGTGTGCTTTGGGCTCCAAGGCTGCCGTCTTTCAGGATGGGGACAGTTATTGGGGTGCAGGAATGACGGGGAGTGGCAAAGAGGTGGACAGATGACAGCAACCCTATGGAAGGGAGTGGTGTCCATGAGGTTGTGGGTGCCATAACAGCTGTGGGAGGTGGTGACAGGGAGCAAAGATGGCAAACCCACCCTGCGGGGCTGGCCTCGGTGGGACCCAAAGCAAAACCCTGCGAGGACTGGGCGGAGGGCACCCCCTCAGCCGAAGCACAGACAGGAGGGGAAAACTCCCGAAAACTGTTGCAAATGCGAAGGGAGTTTGTGGGTGACAGAGGTAATTCAGAAGGCACAGTGGAAGGATCTGGAAGGGAAGTGCAATTAGGAGAGGGAGAGAGCACGTGGGGAGACTCTGGGCCACGGTAGATGAGATGACCTCCCGTCCGGTCAGCCTCCCCGCGGCCAGCCCGGCGCCCACGCGGCGCGGCTCCCGGCCCGGCTGCTTCCCGCGGAGCAGGCACCTTCCGGCCCCTCACGGGAGGGAGTGGAACCCGGGCTCCGGGGCGTGGGAATCACGGAAGGAGAGACAACGTGCCACGATGACCACTTCCCCCATGCCCACACCAAGGACAGAGGGGGACGTGCTCCGGGTCCGGGTATCCTGCCAGGAGAGGGGCGAGGCTGGGGACAGAAGCACTGCTGTGCCATGGCACTGCTGTCCCTGTGCCCCATTTTCTCCACTAGCCGGCCACTTAGAGCTGAGACCCACTCATTGGCTTTGGGGGCCCAAGGGTGACCCGAGATGCCGAGAACCCCTAAGCCTCAGCTCACAGCTCCTGGGGTTTTCCTGTCAACAGGACCTCGGTGAGCTGCCTGTCAACTTCAGCTTGTGGTCCCCGCGGTGTCTGAGCCACGGCCTGAGACCTCCGAGTCTGCCATGCTGTGGCCTGGACTGCCTCGTGTGACCATCAGAGCTCACTCCGCTTGTCACGGCTAACAGGTGGCCCTTTTGCCCAGGACTTCGCCCTTTGCTGCAGGTCCTTAAATAAGATGCGGCTTCTGACACTGGTTGGTGGGGCCACAGGGCGCTTGTCAGAACGGGGCCCAGGGCCTGGGCCGATGCCCAAACAGCACCCACTGCACCCCTGTTTAACCTGGAACTATAGGTGACACCCGTAAGCACGGCAGCAGAGCCCCAGTGTGTAAGGACCAACAGACATTAGTTCATAACACTTTAAAGCCATGAATGAAAGAGAAAGGGCACGTGCTTTTACAGTGTGCCATACTTGTGACACTCGTTCCGTAAGTACAGAAATCTTCAAAATAAAGCCACCAGTGGGCCACGGAGAAAACAAAATAGCACCACTGGCGAGTCAGGGGTCCCCCGGCCGCTGTGTGACTCAGAGCACTTGCCAACCTCTCTGGGCCTCAGCGGGCCTGTCTGCAAAGTGCAGGGCTCGCCCCAGTGCCGGGAGGGTGACCGTCCTCGACGTGCCTGTTGGGCTGCTGGCCGCCCTTCGGAATGAACGCCGCGTGGTTCAGATGTCCCCGCGGGCCTCCAGGCCGAACCCAAGGCGGAGTCACTGTCACGCAGCACACTGGCACGGCCTCAATGAACGGAGCGGCTCCCTGTCAGGCCGGCGGTCTAGGGCTGCAGCTGAGTGACTCTTCCCACAGGCCCGCGGATGGTGCACAGGGGAGACGAGCACGTGCCCCCGCCTCTGCTCCCCTGCTCGCCAGGGACAGAGAGTCAGCCGCGCTGACCTGTGCACACGCGGTTCCTCGTGGCCGCGCTCCTTACGGCAGTGAGAAGGTGGGAGCCTGCAGGGTGCACGCACCCGGGGCCCGGGGCCCTGACGAGGCATGAGCCTCACCGGCAGGGCGACCACGGAGGGCGGGGCGACCACGGAGGGCGGGGCGACCACGGAGGGCGCGGCCAGCAGAGGGCAGGGCGACCACGGAGGGCGGGGCGACCACGGAGGGCGGGGCGACCACGGAGGGCGGGGCCGGCAGAGGGCGGGGCGACCACGGAGGGCGGGGCGACCACGGAGGGCGGGGCGACCACGGAGGGCGCGGCCGGAACGCTGCCCTGCTGGCGGGCACCCCTCTGGAGACCAGCAATGAATTTGGGGTGGGGTTTCAGTGACAACCTCCCCCACAGACGAGACGGCCGAGCCCCCGTGGGACCCGGCAGGCAGGCCCTGCGTTTCCGCGGTCAGTATGGACGGGCGCCCCCCGCAGCCCGGCCCTGCGGCCCCCACCCGCGATGTCCCGCCCGCCCCCGTGCCACGCTGGCAGCCACCCCGCTGCATGGCAGGCGAGGGGCTCCACGTGTGCGAGCTGGAATGCAGCGGCCCCGCCGCCCCCAGAGGCCCAGCCTGTTTCCTTAAAAGGCCTGGGACAGCCGGCCGGCTCCGGGGACAGGAGCGCAGACCCCCGGCAGAGGGCCCGGTTCCATCGGGGACGTTCTTGGGGGACATGTGGAACCGGCATGTGAGCATCCTTCACGTGAAAATGGGGTTTTTATTCTGAAACTCAAATAAGGACGAGGAGGGTCGGAGCTGACAGACACGTGGCAGCCCGGTCCTCCAAGGAAGGGCTGTCCCCGCGTGACTCACGGAGCCATTTGGGCTGACTCCCCGCAGACGTTTACAAATCCAAGCTGTTTGGCCACGCAGTCAGGGCTTGAGGCTAAACAGACCTGGCCCTCAGCTGGGCCCTCCCCAAGGTGAGGTCGCAGGAGCCTTTGGAATATACTCCGGGATGGGACAGGACAAACAGGACAGAGTGAGAATACATTCGGATCTGGGACATTCCTTGTGACTAGTGTGAAACATCATAAACTCTTCGTTCCTGGAGGGTTAGTGACATTTTTGTTTCCCTGAAGTTGTGTCTTCTCACGAGCAGCATTAGTTCCCTTGATGAGGTGGGGAACTCAGCAAACTACTTACGGTGCTTAACGAGGGGCCAAGCCCTCTTTTGCCCCCTGCAGGTACAGCAAAACAGAGAGGGGTATTTTTGAAGTCTTTTTGCACAGCCCTAAATGCGTACTCGGTCATCATGCTGTTTCCCAAAACACTGTCAGTGGTCACAAGCATCAGATGTGGCCCAGGAATTAAAGAACGTCACCAGAAAATCAAGAAAGTGAAGGAGGAGGTGGGGGTGGGAGTGGCGGGGGCAGACCACTGCCGTCCAAGTCGAGACAGGCAGCAAAGCAGGTGCCTCACTGAAGCCACTGAGCTGACAGACACGTCAGGGCCCAGGTTTCCTGTCCCACAGATGGACGATAGACTGGGAATAGCCCCCTTAGGTCAAGTGCTTCCCTTTAACAAGAGTTTTAGCACTTTGCTTCTGCTGTTCTGCTTTCTTTGGAAACTATCAGGGGAGTTAGTAATTGGGACGAATAAAGGTTATGCCATTGGGGAAGCACACGTGGTTTGTTATGTGACATGTGTCATTGTGGCTGTGCATGCGCACACACACCTGTGCGCACAGCCATGGATAGTGAGTGGCAGGGTACCTCTCCGGACCAGAGCTTCTCCCATCAGTTTTGTTTGTCTAAGAGTGACGGCCAGTGATTGGCTTACGAAAGGCCACATGAGGCCAGTTCTGGCCAGTGGGATACCAGTCACGTGCTGGGGCGCCACTGGGAGACATCTCCTCTGTCCCCAGAGAGCCACAGACAAAGATGTCTTCGTTGTCCTTTAAATACAGCCATGTCCTCGTGAGACCACCTTGTTACCAGGCTGCGGGTGGAGCCCACACTGAGCACAGCAGGGAGATGCACAGGCCTGGGCCTTTGAGGACACCCTCCGCCGTGTAACCGACCGGTCCCACTGCCCATGCTGGATTTCCCGAGAGACGGAGGTAGGACAGGTTCTTGCAGGCCAGGATGATTCCAGACGGGGTTTCAGTTCCTGGCCGCTGAGAGTGTCCACTAGCCAGGTCCGCATCCACGCGAGTGTTCTCGAGGTTTCCCCGCCCTGCTCTCAGCAGCATCTGACACCGCTGAATGCTCTGTCTTGTTGACACAGTTTTGGCCTCTTTCTCTTCTGGTTCCCGTCCTATGGCTCCAGACGCCCCTCCTCAGCCTCTCTGGCTGACCGGTCAGTGTGCCCAGAGCCCCCTGGTGACCCCTTTTCTCCTCTCTATCCACAGTCGCAATCCAGGTCATCTCAGCCGCACTGAGGGCTTAAAACTTCGTATACTGCCAAGTGCAGAGCCCCAGCCCCAGCCCCTCTCTGATATGACCCTTGACGGTTCAATAGGCCTCAAATTAAAAAGTGAGGGAGAGAATTCTGGATCGCACCGCCCACCGGAAGCACTGGCACGCCACAAGATGCCACTCCTCCCCCAGCTTGGTGAAAGGCATCACCAGCCACGTCGCTTCTGTCCCCTGCCCACCGGTCTGGTTCACCAGCAAGTCCTATTGACTCCACTTCCAAAGTCAGTTCAAACCCAGCCTCTCGCCTCCATCGCCACGGCCAGCCCCTGGCTCCAGCCGCCACCTCCTCACGGCCAGGGCTGCAGCTCCTCCGCCTGCCCCTCGTGGGTCTGTCCAGCCACACCGGCCGTGGTGCCCTTCTCCGCCGGACTCAACACAGCGGACTCAGAGAAGCCTTCGCCCCATCCGGACTCCTCTCCCCGGGGGTCGGCCCGTGGCTGACTCCCTCTTGCCTTTTGGGTTTTAGCTCCGCCCGGTGACGCACCTGTGACCATTGCACAGTCTGTGTGTTTGTTACTCGTCTCCCTTGTCACGTAAGGCCCACGAGGACAGGAACATGCACTCAGACCACACCCGGCACGTGTCTGGTGCTCAACATCCTCCTCTGACCATTAAGTCCGCGAACTTGCCCCCGTGCGCTCACGTTGGCGGCGCTGTGCAAACAGCTCGGTAAGGGGTCACGACCTTGGTATGTCTGTGTCTCACAGCTGTGTTCCTGTCAAAGTGTGGTGGCGTCTTGCTGAGTGACATTCATTATTGTTGTGTGTATTTTTGTGTGGTGTCATGAGAATGTCGGAGCTTGAATTGGAGCAACAAAGAAACATTAAATTTCTTGTTAAACTTGGCAAGAGTGGAAGTGAAATCAGGGACGTTAGTCCAAGTTTATGGGGACAATGCCATGAAGAAAATGGCTTGCACCATGGATTAAACATTTTTTTCCGAGGGGAGAGAGAGTGTCACTGATGAAAAGAAGTCAGGGTGGCCAGTAATGAGCAGAACTGATGAAAACATTGCAAAAACTTGTCCAATTGTGCGTCAAACTCATCTACTGACTGTGAGAAGCCCAGCAGACCGAGTAAACATCAGTAGAGAAACAGGAAAACCTTAACTGAAAATTTTGGCACAAGAAAGGTGTGTGCAAACATGGTCCTAAAGGAGCTCACCGGTGACCAAAAGCAAAGGAGAGTCCAAGTTTGCCAAGACCGTTGGGACGGGCAAGATGATGCTTTGGGCCGTGTTATCACTGGTGATGAAATGTGGGTGCACCAGTACGGCCCTGAGACAAAGCATCAAATTGCACAATGGAAGTCAGCCAGTTCTTCAGGATCAAAAAAGTTCTGTCAGTCCAAATCAAGAGTCGAAATGATGTTGCTAACTGTTTTTTATATCAGAGGGATTGTTCACTGTGAATTTGTACCAACTGGACAAGTTTACTATCTGAAAGTGCTGAACAGGCTGCAGGGAAAAGTTAGACGAAAACAACCTGAACTTTGCACCAACAACTCGTGGCCCTTGCATCAGGACAATGCACCAGCTCACAGGGCATGTCTGTGAGGGGGTTTGTAGCCAGGACACATGAAACTGTGTTGGAGCACCCTCCCTACTCACCTAGTCTGGTCCTCAGTGACTTTCTTCTTTCCCTAAAGATAAAGGAAATACTGAAAGGAAGATATTTTGATGGCATCCAGGACATCAAGAATCATATGATGACAGCTCTGATGGCCATTCCGGAAAAGTTCCAAAATTGCTTTGAAGGGTGGACTGGGTGCTGGTGTCTGTCGCATCCAGCACAAGAGCTGTGGAAAACCAGAAGGGCGATGCAAGGTCAAGATAGACAGTAGCCAAGAATGGAGTGCAAGCAGGGCCAAGGGACTCCAGCCTCAAGGACTGAGCCCCGAGTTGGGCCAACGCACGGCTTTCAGTAGCGGGCAAACAGGGAAGTGAAACTGATTTTGTCCAAGGTCTGTGAGTCACCAGCCCCGAAACTGCTTTTCCCGAAAGTCCCCATTGTGCTCCAGCACATACTGTGCCCTCACACAGCAGCGCTTAACTCCAGGGGGTGGAGTTGTTGTTATTACAAAGACATCGATTAAGGGGGATGGGCTGGTATCATTCCGCCGGGTCTCCATTCCTTCGGGTCGCAGTCTGCTGAGACACTTCCTTGTGATGTCCTGGGGAAAGCCCTGGGAAACAGGCGGTTCGGCAGCTGTAAAGCAAGAGGTGTCGGTGCAAATCTCCCCAAGGGGAGTACAGTGACAGTCAGCAATGAGGTATGTAGCACTTTTTCTAGGGTGAGTTCACAAACATGGTTGTCAGACCTCGTATGTGTATTAGATGAGTGATTGAATTGTTTAACATGCAGGCTGCCAGTGACAGAAACTTACTGTAGTTAACAGACACAGGAAATTATTTTGTTGGAAGGCTATCGAGTTGCTCATAGCAACAACAGGGAGATTAGAAAACCAGGTTTGGTTCCCAAATGGACAGGAACCGGGGAGCCAAGTGGTTAGAGACACAGTGGAAATTCGCACCACAGACAGGTCACTGGCACAGGCTGACCACACATCCTGTTGTAAAAGAGACAGAAAACAACGGCACTGCCCCATTTAAATGGTACGTATGGGCAGCCCCGTCTCACTGGGCTACATTCAAGGTGTCAGTAGGCTGACCATCAGTGCCGTTTGGACAGGGACAGGACTGTTGTTTTCCGTCCCATTTAAAACGGTACATGTGGTCAGCCCCACTGGCATGATGGCTCTCTCTGGGGCCTCTGGACCCCCGGACACCAGGTGGCCCTTTACCAAGCCAGTTTGCTGACCCCCAGCTGGTGGAGCACTGGGCATGCTCCACCGTGTGGTAGGAGCTCAGCCAGTGAATCTGCTCACCTCTCCCCACTGGAGTAACGGGGAGGGTGGGGTTTGCCGTAGACCCCTAGTGACGGCCCCTTTCATCCACTTGATGTCAAGTCTCCACTTCCGTTCCACAGGGCTCATGTCCAAAAGGGCTGGACGTCAGTGCTGGCCGTGCCGCCCTCCACAGCCCCCCTCGTAGGGCACCTGCAGCCGTAGTAACCTCCCAGGTGTGAGGACAGGTCTCTATCTCCAGGGCCCACGTCTCCCTGCTCTTGACCGGAGCCCTTCTTTAGTGACACTGTGGGCAGGCAGTTGGGAAGCGGGGAGCCTTAACACCCCCCAGAACAACCCCAACCAAAAGAGACGAGAGTCAGAGATGAGCACGCCGTGTCCCCTCCCCCCTCACACCACCCCGGCCCCTCAGTGGGTCCCCAGTGGGGTGGGCTGTCCACCACCTGCTCAAAATCAAGGTCCCCTCTGCGGGCTTCACTCTGCCTCGCTCCCCCATTCCCTCATTCACGCTTCCCACACACCCTCCCAAGCAAACCACCTGTGGCCAAAACTCGGTCAGGGTCTGCGTGTAGGGGACCCCAAACCAAGACTGGGGCGCACGCGACCTGGCAACTCCGTGAACCAGAACCCCTATCCAAGGCGACTGCTCTAACGCGAGCCTTTGCAAACAGAGACTCTTCCCTGAGTCCCCAGGCCCCACCAGTTTTTGTGTCCGTGGTGTTCTCCCTGCTTCTGACAGCGCCTGCGCAATGTGTGCGGGGCCCCACTGTCACCGCAGCGCTGTTCGCGGTGGCCCGGTCCTGGAAACAGCCCAAGTGCCCTGCCACAGACGACTGGCGCACACACACGATGGAGTATCACTCAGCTGTAAGAAAAGACGCACATGACCATTTGTGACAACATGGATGGACCTGGAGACCATCAAGCAAAATGAAAAAAGCCAGACAGAAAGATGCCCAGAACCATAGGATTTCACTCATTTGTGGAACACAAAGCTGAAAGCAACAAAGTGACAAAAACTCATGGACACAGTCAGTAGTTCAGTGGTTAGCGGTGATCTGAGGCTAAGTGGGGAGGGGTGGGAGCGAAGGGACAGGGGTGACGGGGTGACAGAAGGAGAGCTGCCTCTGGGTGATGAGCACGTAACACAACGATGAAGAATTGTGCACCCGGAACCCAGTGTCACCCCGATACCTTTAACAATAAAAGGAAAGGAAATGTGTGCAGACGAGCTCGGCCGCCTCCCTGTGCGGGTGCCCAGGTCCCTGCCACACGAGGCCTTGGTGGCTTCAAGGTGCTCACGGACACCATGGCCTCGGGCGGGAAAAGCCGTAGCTCTTTTCCAGGTCGGGTGTTCCTGGAAGGCGTGCCCGTCACTCGGGGTCCCCTGCCTTCTTTGGCCGTGTCCCTCACCCCCCACCGAGCACCTGTGGGATTTGAAAATGCTCCTTCCTGGGTGCTTCCCTCTGGCGCGCTCACAGCCGTCACGCGGGCCACGGAGTCGGGAGGGATGTGAAAGGGCCGTGGAGCCGGCTGCGGGCTGGGCCTCGGGACCTCTGGCGGGCGGGCCAGCGCTGGAGTCACGGTCCCAAACAAACAGGAGGGGCCCCTGGGCTCGGCCGGTGCTCAGCAGCTCAGCACCCGCCAGCACGCTGGCTCCGAGGGCGGCCCCGGGCACAGGCAGCGTCCGAGCTCAGCCCAGGGAGCCAGAGCCGGAGAAGGGGCAGCCCCCCGGGCGGCCCCTGGACCTGGCCCGGTGTCCTGGCACCACCAGCCACCCCCGGCTTCCCTCGGAGCCGCGCCCCGAAGGGCGATGCTGGCTGGTGCAGACGGGCCCGATCCAGCTGGAGGTCCGACAGCACGGGGAACTTGGCAGGGCGACCTGAACTCGTCCCCAGAAATGAATCACCGTGGGGGAAGAAGTTTGAGATTGACCTCGAGGCTTCATGGGATGATGGGCTTCCTAAGAAGTGCTGGCGCCCTTTCGCACGGCCGTGACCTTCCTTTTAATTATGCAGAAACCTGCAAGGGGCAGAGGAGGCTGGGGGGTGGGTAGAAGGCACTTACAGCCCAGATCCCGCAAAGGTGATGATGAAAGTCCTGACATGTGCTTGTGGGGAGTCCAAACAGATGTCCCCATGACTCAGCCCGGAGCCGGCCCCCTGCTGCACAGCCCTGACCTTGAGCCGGGACATGCAGCTCTCTGAGACTCCCCCAGCAGAACAGCTGCAGATAATGAAAAGGAGATGGAGAACGGGGTGCCTGGGAGCGGGGCACAGGGACTCTCTGTGCACTGAGCGAAGTCCAGGTCTGGGGGAGGGGGTGCTGGGCCAGGTGCTGGGCCGGGTGCTGGCCGGGTGCTGGCTGGGGTGCTGGCTGGGGTGCTGGGATGGGCGCTGGGCCGGGTGCTGGCTGGGGTGCTGGGCCGCATGCTGGGTGGGGCTCACTTCGTGCTGGGAGAGGACGGAGCCAGGGGAACCGCCCAGAGCCCCTGGGGAAGGGCAGTGAGGGGCCGGCAGGCATTAATGCGTGCTTCCGAGCTCCCGGACAGCTTTGGGTCACAGTGACTTGCTCAGTTACAGCCTCCGATAGGTCATGCGTGGGTCAACCGGACCACTGTGACCCTGTTTCACTGTCTGTGCAACCAGCTCGATGGCGGCAAGCGCGGCGCCCGGGCCGAGACCACCCTGTGCCCGAGGTGCTGCCGGGTAAAGGCGCCTTGTGTTAACTGGGGTCACAGGAGCCGCCAGCACAGCCCCAAACCTCGGTGCCGGCCCCAGAACACGTTTGGCTCGAGCTCGCAGAACCCACATAAATGTGTGCGCACCCCCAAGTTGCTTCCTTAGGATGAGTTTCTGCGTGTACATCGACCGGGAGAAAAGCAACGGCAGCCGGACTGCAGACGCTTCCCGTCACGGCGGGTGATGAGCCAAACCCCATTAAGCAGCACGCTTCCGTGGCTGCCCCGTACCGGAGGCCAAGTTAATTCTGTCACCGCGGTGGGGTGACTAGGTCTCACGTAAGCAGGGCAGGAAGCAAGGCACCTGTCGAAGGCCAGCTCTAGGGCCTCTGTTTTCCAGGTCGAAGCGCCCACGGCCAGCGGGAGCCGGGCTGCTGTGGGGCAGCGGGGGGCCCGAGCCTCTGGGCGGGGACGAGGAGGAGGTTGGAGGGACCGAGGGGCTGGGACAGCTTGTTAAGGGACGTTGGTGTGAAGTCAAACCGTGGGCTGTGTGACAAAGCTTCCCCCTGTCCCCTCAAGGAGTCTCAGCAAGACGCCCCTTGGTTAGTAATGTATTGGGAGGGCAGATTCCCACACTACTGGGGTGTCTTGGGGTGCCAGTGTTCCTTCCAGGAGAGTAAGGAACCCGGGCAGGGCTCGGCCCATCACTCAGGGCTCTCTGCTCACTCGGCTCCTACGAGAGGTTGGGGTCAGGGCCTGGTGGGCCACACACTGAGTACAGCAGTCACTCGAGGTAGACGAGAAGCAGGCGGGTCTTTCAAGGTCAATGCAGCACTTACAAGAGGCCCCATTCCTCTCTCACGAACCGTGGGGCACCAGGAAGGGGCATTCAGCTGACCCTTTCCTTGAACAGAAGGCCCTAAGACGCACTCAGAGTTGGGGGTCATGGTCTGAGTCATTCTTACCTCCACCTGCTCTCAACTGACCATGTGCCTGACACGGGCCTGTGGGAGGGGCTTCCTGTGGATTCAATGACCCAAGAAGGCAGCTGAACTTGAGCCGATTTGTTTACCCTGTACCCCAAGAGGACAGTCTACTGGATAAAGACACCCCAGCACAGAGAGCCTATGAGGAGGGCTTCCCCCAACAGGGGCTGTGAGAGGGGAGGAAGAGGTTCACAGAAGCCAGATTGCCCGAGCTGCGCCCCACAGATTCTGCCAGGGAACCAATATGTGCCCCGAGAGTCAGATGGGGGTCCCTGCCGCAGAAGGGACCCAGAGGCAGGGTAAGAGCGAGCAGCACCAGCCACCAGAAGTTCAAGGCCAGCTCTGCCTCGGAACCCGGCATGGCTGCGACACAGAACTCTCCGGGGGGCTGGAGAGGACTGTGGGCGAGGAGATGCCCGGGCTTCTCCGCTCACCCCGCCAGCACCTGAGCGCAGCCTACGCCGGGGTCCACGGCTGTGAACAGCACCTGGGATTTCGGTTTGAAAACGCCCGGGCCCAGGTGAGGATCCAGCCGTGATGGTTTCAGTACGAACGTGACTGGGAAGAGATAGGCCTCAGCTGAAAGGTCTCCACTAGAGCCTGGCCCGAGCTGTTAGCAGTAGGTCACCATAACAGAGACGGGGCCAGGCCCTGGAGATGCTACACTGTTGTGGTTGAATGGGTTAAATTGTCCCACCCCACCTCCCCTGCCTCCCAGGATTCAGGATGTGACCTTACGTGAACACAGCTTTAGTTCAGATGAGGTCGTGTGGAGTAGGCTTAGCCCCTAACCCAACATGACTGGTGTCGTGACAAGGACACGGCCGTGTGAGGCAGGGACACAGAGGGCATGTGACAGTGACGGCAGAGGTCAGAGCCATTGGCTACAAGCCAAGGACCCACCAAGAGGTAGCAGGAGGCAAGGAAGGCCTCCCCTGGAGGCTGCGGGGCAGCACGGTCCTGCCAAGGCCTTGATGTTGGTCTTCGGTCCTCCCACACTGAGAGAAGAAACATCTTGTTTTCAGCTACCCACCTGGTGACACGTGGTCACGGCAGCCCAAGCTTGTAAGCCATCACTCCGCCGGTGACAGCTCCGTCCCTAGCCCCTCACACACGCCGCCTGTTCCAGTGGAATGAACTTGGCTTGCACATACATGGCCTGAGGAGAGGTGCTCTTGTGGGGCAGGAGAACTTGGGGACAGCTGTCACCGAGTCACAGAATGCACGCTTCCCACCCAGGTTCAAAACCCATTTGAAGGGCGTTCATGACCATCACTGGGCTCTCTGCAGGTCTACTAGATTGGCCTTGTGCTAAAAAGGGGGGCCTTCAAAGACCAAGGGGGGGTGGTATGGCCTAGAGGACAGAGGGTTCCAGACCCCCCAACTGTGAGAACTCCTGACAAGTCTCCAAAGCTTTGCAATTCCCTTGATGCTGCCCTGATGACCCACGGGTCTTCTCGGTCCCAGGGCGATGCCCAAGAACTCCAGTCCCCAACATCATGGGTGGGGAAATCCCGAGTCCACCCCAGATTCCTTCCATCTCCCAGAGGACGTCTCCTCTGCCCAGGCCACCTCCCACGGCTCCCTGTGCCTTAACTCGCCCCCAAGGGACTGGGCACAAATCTCTTCCCACGAGTGTCCGCGCCCACTCATCTCGAATCCACTGCGGGAATCTGGATGGAAATCGCAGGGTGTGACCGGCCAGTCCCCGCAGCTCCCTGGCTCTGCACATGCTCCGTCTCCTCCTCGGTCCCCTCTCCACAGACGAAGTGACAGGTTCATCCCTCATCTCCCATCACACAGCGCTGCCCACACCCAAGGTCCCGGGAGCTCCCCCAAAGCGCACGTCAGAGTGGACGTGCCAAGCAAGTTCCTTCCTTCCTCAGTGGAAATCGGGTACCACCTGCGCGTGCATTTGCCTGTTTCTTGTGTTATTTCCGGAACCAGGACTGACCGCTCTCTAAGGAAGAAGGAAAAGGACTTTCTGTTTTGTCTTTGAGACTCTAGGAAAGGGCTGTGGGGAGCCCCCAGCCAACCGCACTGTCACCTCTCGGCCCCGGGAGGTGGGCACAGCTGAACTCCGGGACACAGTTGCTTTAAGGAGGCAGCGAAGGCAGTCAGGGCTCCAGGGCCCAGCCAGAGGTCAGAGGCGGCCAGGGTTCCAGGGCTCCAGGGCCCAGCCAGAGGTAAGAGGTGGCCAGGGCTCCAGGGCTCCAGGACCCAGCCGGAGGTCAGAGGCAGCCAGGGCTCCAGGGCTCCAGGGCCTAGCCGGAGGTCAGAGGTGGCCAGGGCTCTGGGGCTTCAGGGCCTAGCCGGAGGTCAGAGGTGGCCAGGGCTCTGGGGCTTCAGGGCCTAGCCAGAGGTAAGAGGTGGCCAGGGCTCCAGGGCGCGGCCAGAGGTCAAAGGCAGCCAGGGCTTCAGGGCTCCAGGGCTCCAGGGCCCAGCTGGAGGTCTGAGGTGGCCAGGGCTCCGGGGCCCAGCCGGAAGTCAGAGGAGTGGATGAGCCAGCCTGGTCCTTACGACCAGAAGGACCTCGGGGGCCCTGAGCCGGGGGCCTGGCCCAGCTAGCCACAGGGTGCTGGGGCAAGAGCAGGCTGGGTCCCCTGGGCTCCCCCACCTGCCTGGGAGAGAGCTCTTACCCCCTCGCCTCAGGGTGGGTTGGGCCATCGGTGCTATGGAAACGAGACAGCCAATAACCACACCAAACCCAAGACACGTTCAATATACTTTATTTAAAAGGTTCTTCGTATAAATTTCCTAAACAATTTAAAATTAACATTAGACCCCCCACCCCCGCACCAAAAAAAAAAAAAAAAAAACAAAACACCACACACACACACAACATTAGAGGAATGCCAAAAATATTCTCTATGATGACTTTTTGTGGTTTAATGAAGGCGTTGGTCCCAAAACAGTGCACAGAGATTAAGAGCTTTCGCTTCCTTCTACCTCCATCGTTTGGGAGAGGCTTTTAGAAAAGGAAAATTCTCTCAAAATTTCACCCAGGGGATTGGGAGACACGTGGACAAGCTGGACACTTGTTTATTCACCACACACAGGCTTTCCATCTAAGTCGTGCTTGATTAGAGAGGGCAGGCCGAGCCAAGCGGGAGTATATAGAGTAGCTGTGAGGTCGGGGTGACTGTCCAGGCCTTACTTCTGCCCGAGGCGGCGTAACGTGAAGCTCCAGAGGGAATCTGAGTGCACGGACACGTTCACATCAACGCGGGCAGCAGCTCGCGCGTGCGCGGCGGCCGGCGTACCCGGCGTAACTGCCTGGGGACGAAGGGCGTTGGGTCCAGACACACTTAGCACCATATCCATAGGTCAGGCGACAGGACGGCTCGTCCCACGTTCGAGGGTGAATCGAAACATGAAATGGTGCAGTGCCAGGGGGTCACTGCCCAGAGCTTCCACGAGGACGACGCGCAAAGGGCCGCCTTCTCCCTCAAGAGGTACGTGTCACCGGTCGGCCCCTCTTAGGTCCCAATTGCAGCGATGACCCCGGGGTTGACAAGCACTGAGCATTGATGGAGGGGATAGGCGGGAAGAGAAGGGGAGAGGAAAGAGCCACATTAGTGACCAAGAAGGACACTGTGTTTGTCATGAAAAGGATCCCACGGCCTCTGGGGTCCACGGCCAATCTCACGTTTCCGCCCCGAACCTCAGTGGCTCCCCGGGAGACTCTCGTCCTGGGGGACGTGCCAGACCTTCACCCACACTGCCCTCTCCCGCCTGGCACGGGCCCCAGGCTCCCTGGGAAGCTGCTCGTATCTTCTTCCCGACCGAGTTGCCAACACAGGGGCGGCATTGGGGGCCCCCGTAGCCTCGTTATCATTTAGAGGAAGCAAAACTATCCCGCGATGGCTGGGGGGGGCCGCTGGCCTGTGGTGTGGCCTCCGAACGTCGTTACACTACACTCCTTACAGTCATGTTTGCTACGATATTTTGTGAGCCACAAGGACTTTAGTGACATTCGCAGACTGAGGCGTAGCTGGCCGCGCGTTTCTTCGTGGGACAGAAAGCACAGCACGCCTGTATGCGAACAGGGGGTGACAGTCATTGGCACAGCCGACGCCACGCGCTTCAGCTGGCCGCCTTGCTTATGGGCAGGTGCCACTGCCCACCTACTTCGCCGCTCTCACGGCCATTCAAGCGTCTGCGAAAGGCTGACCGCGGCCTGGGCCCCTGCTGCCTGCCGGCGCGTCGGTGCTTACCGGGCGCGTTACCGGGCGCGTCGGCACTTACCGGGCGCACAAGCGCTCTCGCACTCCTTCTGCGAGTGGAACCGGTTTCCGTTCCCGCCGCAGCCGCCGTACCAGAACCGGGCGCAGCTCTGGGTCTCCGAGTCGTAGTACCACTTCAGCACGAACTTCCGGCAGGTGCCCTCCTCCCGGGGCAGCTTGCACACATCTTCAATAACAAGGCGGGCAGAGGGCGGGGTTAGAGCGCGTCGCCGCCCCCCACGCCGGCGGCCGCAGACCAGGGTGGGGGCGCGACGCTCCCCGAACCTCCCCGCCGCAGCATCCTCGCTGTCTAACGGACGTGACCACGGACGTGACCCTCACCCACAGCTCCGTGGGCAGCAAATACAAACCCACCGATGAAGGGGCCGTGGCAAACTGCTCTTGGAACCCCAACTACCTGCCATCATCCTTGGATAACTGAGGGTGAAACGGTAGCGGGCCCCCTTTCCGACCACTGAGCCTTTCCCTCTCCGGTCACGTCCGTCCTAAACCCCCGGGGAGGCCGCACTCCAAAACCTCGGCCTTCTCCACTCATCGGCAAAGCAGCAATTAATTCTGCCAGGAACGTAGCCCAAAAAACACGCTGTACATTCACTGCCGAACGGCTAGGTTAACATCAAAGTGAAAGTGGGAAAGAAAAATCCATTGCTGGTGTGCACGTGTGTGTGCACACGTGTGTGTGCACACATGTGTGCATGTATGCGTGTGTGCGCACATGTGTGTGTATGAGTGTGTGCACATGTGTGCATGTGTGTATGCACACGTGCATGTATGAGTGGGTGTGTGCATGTATGAGTGTGTGTGTGCATGTATGACTGTGTGTGCGCGCGCATGTATATGGGTGTGTGCATGTGTGTGCGCATGTGTACGTGTGTGCATGTGTGACTGTATATGTGCATGTATGAGTGTGTGTGACGTGTGTGGGTGTGTGCGTATGAGTGTGCATGTGTGTGTGTGTGTACGTGTGAGTGTATGCATGTGTGTGGGAGTGTGTGTGCATGTGTGCACATGTATGCACATGTGTGTATATATATGTGTACGTGTGAGTGTATCCACATGTGTGGGAGAGTGTGTGTGTGTGTGTGTGTGTGTGTGTGTGTGTGTGGAGTCCAGTGCCTTGGTGACCGGCCAAATAAAACAAGTAAAGAGAAGTGCTAACACTGACGTTAACATTCACAATGGCAGAAGGGTCACGTCATGAAGCTTTCTGTGTGGAGGACACAGAAACATTCTTTTCCCAGTTAAGGAAGTTCATGTGCTAAACGCGTTCTCCTGGGGCAGCCCAGCTGCACAACGCTGTGCTGTGCCGGCGCCTGCGAGGAAGCGTCACGGCTTGCACAGTGCAGCTCCCGCCGACAGGCTCTCCGGGCCGGCTCCAGGCTGTGCTGGAGAGAGGAATGCAGACGTCAGCCGGGATCTGCAAGTCTGAGAACCCTAACCCTTCTTTCACACCGACGCTATGTGTTTGCGTGAGCAGCTACCAGGCCTGAGTCACCCGCCCACACAGGGTGACGGCTCCGTGGGTCTTTACCCCCAGCTACGGGGGTCACTCACAGCCGCAGGGGTGCCGTAGTGGCACCAAGAAGTGAGAGGAAAACCCAAGTCTTCAGGGAGAGCGCCAAAGCTGGGGTCTATGAGAGAGACTGACTCCAGGGGACACAGGACTGAGTCACAGAATTGTTCTAGAACACTCCCTGGTGACAGGGACACTGCCAGCCATGCATGAAGGCCGGTGGCTGCACAGCCACACTCCCTAGGTACAGACCCTCTCAGAGGCCTAGGAAGCCAGTGGCACCACCAAGAGCCTTCGAAGACCCCGCGAAGCCGGAATAAAGTGATGACAATTCACTCACAGCACTCTCTGCCCCTCAGATGAGCCAAGGACAGAAGGCAAATGCCGCGTTTCGAGGAACATCATGGAGGCAACAGAGCAAGGCAAGATATGTCCCTGGTGTACTGGTGGGTCCCCTGCGAGCGTGAGGCCCTGACCACATGGCTGTCCCCTCCCCTCTCCCTCCTTCCTCAGAGCTTTGCCCGAAAGGCCCATGTTCGTTCCATTTCATTTGTGCCTGGTGCCCTCAGTGCTGGTTGTCTGTGGTCACCTATTCCTTTCCCACACCCTTGTTTCCTGCACAGACACGAGCTGTCTCCCCAGGCCCGAGGACACTGTCT
>PVJL010016613.1:0-20457 GCA_004026885.1 Lyroderma lyra
GTGGAGGTTCCTCAGAAAATTGGGAATGGAGCTACCATTTGACCCAGCAATCCCCCTTCTGGGGATCTACCCAAAGAACTTGAAAACCTTTGTCCGCAAAGACTTATGTACCCCAATGTTCATTGCAGCACTGTTCACAGTGGCCAAAACATGGAAACAACCAAAGGTCCCTGCGACAGATGACTGGACAATGCACTGTAGAATTATATGCCTGAAACCTATGTAATCCTTGCTAACAGATGTCACCCCAATAAGTCTAACAATAAAAATGAATTAAAAAAAGAAAAAAAACAGGACAAGAAACAATAAGTGCTGGAGGGGATGTGGAGAAAAAAGAAAACTTGTACACTGCTGGTGGGAATGCGAATTGGTACAACTGCTGTGGAGGACAGTGTGGAGGTTCTTCAGAAAATTGGGAATGGAATTATCGTATGATTCAGCAATCCCTCTTCTGGATATCTATCCCCAAAATTTGAAAACCTTAGTCCACAAAGACATATGTGCCCCAATGTTCATAGCCCTGTTCACAGTGGCCAAGTCATGGAAACAACCAAAGTGCCCTTTGATAGATGACTGGCTAAAGAAGTTGTGGTATGTATATACAATAGAATATTAATCAACTATAATAAAAGATGAAATACTGCCATTTGCAACAAAATGGATGAACCTTAAGATCATCATGCTAAATAAAATAAGAGAGAGAAAAAACAAGAACCATTTGACTTCACTCAGGTCTTGTATAAATCTGAAAGCAACAAAGAAACAAAAATTCATGGACACAGTCAATAATTTAGTGGTTACTTCAGGGTAAGGAAGGTGGGGATGAGAGGGAGAGTCAAATATATGATAATAAAAAGAGAACTGACTCTGGTTGGTGAATACATAATCCAACACATAGATGATGTACTGTTGAAATGTACACCTAGAACCTATGTAATTTGTGTTAACCATTGTTACCCCAATAATTGTAACAAAAAATTTTAAAAGAGAGGCAATGAGGTACAGAAGATGCTTTCATGTAAATTAAAATAGACCCAAAACACTAGCATATATTTTCTAAAATATTTAAATATTACGAGATATAAGGAATACATTAGAATTGTTACCTGGGGGAAACAGGTCAATAGTAAAGATAGGTTATGAATTTCAGAAGCACATTTAAATCAATGCTTGTTTCTAAATTTAAAACTGTAGTAAATATAACAAATAGATGAATCGAGTAGGTGCATATTATATTTATCTTTATAATAGGCAAAGATGATAATGGAAAGTGTGGCTTTATAATAGTAAAATCAACTGTCTTATATATCACTTCCCAAATTGGACAGATTGAATCCCTTCACAGTGATTGGTGGTGGTAAGTATACACAGGCTTACTTTGTGGTGATTTGTTTTTGAGTGGAATGCAAGTACAGTATAGAATGTGTGTTCTCTGTAGTTAAGTGTGTGTGTGTGTGTGTGTGTGTGTGTGTGTGTGTGTGTGTGTGTGAAATAATTTATCCACTCATGTTCTGGTCCTTCTCTCAAATTCAAACCATTCTAATTCCAGAGAAAATGGTAACTGATAGAGTAGAGAGAGGACAAGTATGATTTGCCTTATGGATGCACCTCCACCAGACTTGAAGATTGTGACATTCCCAGATAACTATAAGAACCTGTGCATCAGATATATAGTCCAAGAGGTGTGGTAGCATCTTTTAAATAGTTACTGATAGTTGCCATAGCATTTTATCACCCTGTGTTATTAAAACTACATCTGAAAAGACCTCTCTTTATCCAAATATGAGCAGAGAAGAACACAAATTTACAACATTAGGCCCAGAAAATTTCTGCGACATAAAGAAAACTTTATCTTAAAGACCCAAATGAGACCATAACTTTGAAAATAATTTACATAACAAACAAAACAATTTAGGGGAGAACTTCTTTTAGTTATTAAAATAGATTCTATTGTGAGGCATAGAGATAAATAGGTTAGATTAAAACACAAATGAAAATGGATTAGTTAAAATAAGTAAAAAGAATGACAATCCAAAGAAAATTCTTCATTAAAGACATCTATCTGAACAAAATAATAATAAAGTAATTCAAGAAAATGATGACGAAAAATTCTACCAAAATGTAGAAGAGATTAAAATGAGAGGAGGCTTATACAAAATTAGAAAAAAAAGACACAATAACAAAAGCTTACAATCTTTAAACATAAAAAAATGCCAGTAAATCTTTCAAAATATTAGTTGAAAATATTTAAAAATACATAAATGCAAGTTTCAAAATTGGTATTATGGCAAATCATAATAATAAAAATATAAAAATATTTAACTTTACCAATAAACAAAGTAAATTAAATTAATATGAAGTACAAAATGTACCCACAAAGTATAAAAGGCCTTAAAAATGATAATCAAGGAAGGTAAAAGTTTGGTTCATTTTTATGAGTCTATATTAATGTGATTCTTCATAACTTCACTTTGATACTATATTTTAAAACCTTTAAGATTTATATACTTAATCATTTATATGTCTGTAGGGAGCCTACAATAAAGTTACAATCACTGGAAACTACACATGTTAAAAATGCTTACTTCAGCATAATATATAAAATAAGAATAAAGCACTAATATATCCAGAAAAATTTGCCTACATGGTAAATTATTATGCACTCATTAAAAATTTTTGTCTGACTATTAAATAGTATGGAGATTTTTTCATGATATAATGGAAATAAGCTAAAATGTATATTTTATTTCTCAATCTCATTTAGTAATTTTGTAAGACATTATAAGATATTATTAATAAATACGTGTGAATTTGAAAGTATGAATAGAAGAGATTCCTGTTATATGATGAAACCAAAGATGATTATATTATATTTTTACAGTTTTGTTATTTTCATATTATTACATTGAATGTTTATTATTTATATTAGATAAAATGCCTGAAACCACCCAGAAAATATACTTAATTGGAATTAAGAAATGTTAGTTTTAGTTATGAAGATAGAGAGATATACATTTATCAGTCACTGACACCAGAAGTAGTTAAGACAGTGAATGTGACAATACTGAATAATAATAGGATAGAATTGGAATATGTATGTACTCTGGAGAATTCCAACATAAAATAAAAAGTATATTAGCAAATATTATATTTTTATTTATTAAATTTATTTGGGTGATGGTAATTAAAATTATATAGGTTTCAAGTGTACGTTTTTATAATACATAATCTATATATTGCATTGTGTGTTCACCACCCAGAATTATCATTTTCCATTATCAAATATTTGACCTTCTTTTTTCTGTTCAACTACCCCACCCTTACTTACTCTCTGGTAATCTCTGAACTATTGTTTGTGTCTTTGAGTTTTTGATTTTTTGTTTGTCTTCTTCATTTGTTGCTTTCCATTTTATATCCTAAATATGAGTAAAGTCACATGAATGTCAACTTTTTCTATCTGGTGTATTGTACTTAGCATGAAGATATCAAAATTGATCCATGTTGACACAAATGAAAGTATTTCATATTTTATTATGAGCAAGCAATATTCTGCTGTGTATATGCACTACATCTCCTTTATCCAATCATCTATCAGAGGGCACTTTGGTGGTTTTCATGTCTTGACCACTGTGAATAATGCTGCAATGAACATAAAGATACAAATATCTTTAGAGATAAATGTTCTTAGATTTTTGGGTGATGCCCAGAAAAATGATTTCAGGGCCATATGGTAATTCTGTTTTTAATTTTTTGAGGAAACTTTATACTGTTTGCTATAATTGCTGTACTAGACTGACCAGATGTCCCATTTTAAATGGAACAGCAAACAATGGTAGTGTCCCATTTTAAATTCTACTAATGGCCAGCCTCGTCTCACTGGGCTAAATTCAAGGTATCAGTAGCCTGAGTATATATACCATCTGAAACAAGACAGATTCTCAACATAATAAAGACAATGAATGACAAACCATCAGCTAATATTGTGTCAAATGGTAAATAACTGAAAGCTGTTCCTCTAAAATCAGGAACGAGACAGAGATGCTCCCTGTCACTACTGTTATTCAACATAGTATTGGAAATCTTAGCCAGAACAACCAGGCAAGAGAACAAAATAAGAGGCACCAAATTGAGAATAAAGAAGTCACATTGTTCCTTTTGCAGTTGACAGAAATCTTTATATAGAAAACTCTAAAGACACCACCAAACAAAACTAAGAAACAATCAACAAATACAATAAAGTCTCAGAATATGAAATCAATGTACAAAAATGTATTGTGTTCCAGTATACTAACAATGCAATTTTAGGAAAAGAAATTATAATAATTTTTTTTGCAATTGCAACAAATATGATAAAATACTTAGTAATAAGCAACAAAAGATGTGAAGAATCTGTACATTAAAAACTATATTAGAATATAATTAAAAGAAATTAAAGAAGACACAAAGAAATGTAAAGATATTATGTGTTTATGAATTGGAAGAATCAACATAGTTAAAATGGCCGTACTATCCAAGGCAATATATAGATAGAATGCAATCCACATCAAAATCCCAATGGCATTTTTTTCAAAAATGAAATAAAAATCATTAGATTTGTTTGGAATTACAAAACACCATAAATAGCCAAATCAATTAAAAAAAAAAAAGAATAAGACTGGAAGTATTATACTCCCTGAGTTCAATCTATACTACAAAATGACAATAATCAAAACAGCATGGTATTGCATGTCAAAGAGTACAATAAAGCTAATTTAGTATAAGTCAATTTGGCAAATTCTGAAGTATATACTCTTTGTATATTAATAATCCTAACGGTCATATCATTAGTCATGTTATAAAGTTTGCCAAAATACTTCCTGTTTAATTTTTGTGTCTAGGGGTGTGTCTATTGACATACTGACTATGTTTAACTAAAAAATAAATGGCTTGATGTGTATTTGGCAAACACAAATTTCCCATTTCTGGTCTACCTGATACCTTACATACCTTTTTTTTTTAATTAAATTTATTTGGGTTATATTAGTTAGTAAAACTTGTAGGTTTCCATTTTGCAATTCTATATACATCATTTACTCATATATATTACGTAGTGTCGTCATTACCCAAAGTGAGTTCTTCATTCACCATATACTTTATCCCCTCTACCTTGTCCTACCGGCTCTGTCCGCAGGTAATGATTAAACTGTTTTCTATGTCCGTCAGTTCTTGTTTGTTTGTTCATCTTGTTTGTTGGTTGCTTACAATTTTATATCCCACATAATACAGCTAATATTGTGGTTTAGAGTTTTTGTTTTGTTTTTATTTGTTTTGTTTTTATTGATTAGCCACAAGTAACCTTTGAAGTGAAAGGAGCCTTGGGGTAATACAGTAAAATCTTTGCAATCTTGATTTCATCCATGTCATGTATCAATCTAATTTTAAATAAACTTTATGGAAAACATTATAATTATTGGTACAGTTTATTAATAATTGTCTGATTTTGACTAATTGACATAAAAATTGCACCTATTGTGAATGATGGATAATGTCTTGATAACCATAAAATAATGTATTAGTGTATGATATTTAATTTTTCTGTATCATAAAGTGATATCAGAGCAAAAACATGGAAAATAAATATTTAAGAATGTAATTTAGAACTAAGAACATCTAAATTTAATTCAATAGAATTCACATTTTATTAAACATATATAATTTAGTAACTGTGGTATTCAGAAAAGAGAAGGCTATGCTCTATTTTAAATATATATAGAAATTGCTATTTTATAGAAAAGCAAGTATGAAAAGAAACTAACTTTTATTTACTGCCTACTATATTTCATTTGATTTTGGTTATAGTCATTTATTTATTTATTCAGCAAGCAAATATATTTTGAGCCTTTACGAATTACTAGAGTCTATGATGAATGCTGGAGCTACAATGATCAACTTGAAGACCATGAGTTCTCTTACAAGGTAGTAGTCTGAACATATGCTTAACCATTTATGGAAAGAGTCCTAGATATCATGTAATGTCCTATCATCCTGCTAATTTTGAGGAGGCACATCATTCCACAGAATCAGGGCTACATTTGTTAGTTCTTGTAGTCAGCTGTGATCAGTTGACAAAGTTTTATTAATGAGTTCTATAAGCCAAATTATTGGAAGTATCTTCAGAGTGTCCTCCTCTATGAGGACCAGAATAATGAAAGCAATCAAATGCCAGCTCTTTTATGGAACATACATGTGAGATTTTTTAGGAGCTCATTCTAGATACTGCTGCACTGTTTTCTCATTTGGTCATCATATTCTCCATAGTTTCCTCAGCAACTACTCCTTGTATATTCAATTTGTATTATTGCCGAGGTTCTGCTAACCCTTGTAGGCAACTGATGGGGTTTAGAAAATGCTACTTCAAAATATTTTATCTTAGCATATTGAATACTTTAAGCTGAAAGAGTTTGAGAAAACAGAAACAGGAAGTTTTCTCTCTTACCTTTCCTTTTCCTTCTCCCCTGAGATAGGCCATAAGACCTTAATGAGTATTTTCCTCTCTATTTCCAGTGGAAAGATACATCTTTATCTCTAAGACAGAGGTCCACTGAGGACAATCCAAAGAAACAGGCCTTGCAAAATTTCCCCCAGTTTACAACACTTAGCTCATATTCTATGCCATATTATATCTTTCCAAGACTTCACACTTTTCATAAAACCTAGCATAAAAACATACAGGATTGACCATTTTGGAATGGTCTTAATTTTCTTATTAAGGTTTCCATGTCATGTAAAACTATTAAGTAAGTGTTTACACTTTTTTATTTGTTAATTTGTCTTTGTCATTTCATTTTTCAGACCCACCAAGGACTCTAAGAAGGTCAAGAGAGACTTTTTCATCCATTATAGTTTTCTTCTCTTGCTTAGATTTTGTCAAGGCAAATAGAATCTTCCTTGGCTTCACTTAGAGCTGAGGAAACATAACCAATATAAATACAGATATAAAAATTGTAGACTATGTCATTACTATTCATTCTCCTTGCCTTGAAATTAAATAAAAATGACTTAGGTAGATAACAGTCTCTATTTATGTGAACCTCTAACTATAAAGAGTAACATGTAAATCATAACTATGATAAGATGCTATATTGTCTCTGTTAGAATGGCTATTATCAAGAAGATAGGTAATAACAAGTGTTGGAGAAACTATGGAGAAAAAGGAAACCTCATAAACTGCTGGTGAAAATATAAATTGGTAAAGCCATTACAGAAAATAGTATAGATATTCTTCAAAAATTTAAGAATAGAATTGCCATACAACCCATATGACTTCTTTTGAATATTTACCCAAATAATCTGAAAACATTCATCTGTAAAGATGTATGTGACTGCTTACTTCAGCAGCACATATACTAAAATTGTAAAGATGTGTGTACCCTTATGTTTATTGCAGCATTATTTACAGTGCCCAAGACATGAAAAAAACAAAAGTGTTCTTTGATAGATGATTGAATAAAGAAGATGTAGTACACTGATACAATGAAATATTACTCCACCATAAAAAAAGATAAGATATTGTGATTTGTGACAACATAGATGGGCCTTGAGATTATCATGCTAAGTGAAATAAGTCAGAAAAAGTTGAGAACCTTATGATTTAACTCATGTGAAAAATATAAAACTGAAAGCACAAATGAATAAAACAAACAAAGAAACAAAAACTCATTGACACAAACAACAGTTCAGTGGTTACCAGAGGTAAGGGATGACCGGGGATTGTCGAGTAGGGTAAAGTGGTCAATATATGATGATAAAAGGAGAACTGACTCTGACTGGTGAATATAGATGAGGTACTATAAAAAGATACACTTAAAACCTATATAATTTTACTAATCAATGCAACCCAATAAATTTAAAAAATGTTTAGAAAAAAAATACATGTTAAATTCTTTTAAGAATATTTTCACACATTTTTATCCCCCTTCTAAAATACATGAACCATCCACCTGAATAGTGAGAGCCATTGTCTTTTATCTTCATGTTCTTCAAATCTCTACAAGTCCGTTGTTGTTTGTGGGGATGGTCAATTGGAGGAATGAGACTCAAAACTCCACGAACAGAAAGAAAACAAAGAGGAGCATTCAAAGGAGAAAACTCCCTGAGGTTGCTCCAGTCCTCAGTTTTTATTATCCAAGAACAATAGAACAATAGAAGTGCAGGAGTAAGCAAACTTTGTTTTTAATTATCAACTTGTTTTGTACCCCTAGGGAAAAAGTTGCCTTGGAGCCTGAGTTCCAGTACATAGGTTTAGGTGGTTTGCAGGCTGGTGCCAATACTAACCACATCCACAAACCTCAAGGCATTGGTTTCAGGGGCTCTTGAATGCTTACTCTAACCCTATACTACAATTATTGTTGTTGTTTGAATCTACTCAGTGGTATCTGATAGTCGGTAGGTATTGACTACAAGGAACAAATTCAGTATACTCTTATACCTCTTCTCAACAACACATTCTGTGATATTAAGTTGGTAGCTTGAAAAATCTGCCCATTTTATGCACTGCTACAAATTACGGGCTTAATTAGGGATATGAGAGAGAATACACAGGTTGTCAAATTTTAAAGATTAAAAGAATACTTATTAGAAGTTTGAATGTAGAATAGAATAGAATGAAATAAAAATGTGCTCAGGTTCTACATTTTCATGTAACAGATTAAAGAATTAATAGATTAGTCCATTGATCCTGGACCACGAGAAAAATAGACAAAATAAAATGAAAAATTTAAATATATTTTAAAGATACAAATATTAATTTACAAATATATTTTTAAATATAAATTAAGAGGAGTTGGATTAGATAAAGATAAATTTTGATCAATTATTGTAAGGTGATTGCTAATTTTGTAAATAAAAAGTCCAAGAAATGACATAAACATATTATGTGGAATTACAAAATTATCTCCTAGAAAATATAAAGTTTAGACAATTCAATGTAATTTCCTCTAAGAAGTAAGATTGGGTTTGAGTGAGACAGGATTATACATCATAATCACCCCTGTATTATTAAAATATTTTAACCATTCTTATATATTACTTTGGAAAAAAGCTTTTTTTTTTTAAGAGAAACAGTTTTTTCTCCTGTATTTTAAGCAGAATAGTTAGAAAAATATGCTATTAAATCAGAAATTGAAATACTGCAAAAAAAGAGTTTTGGTGAGTGAAGGGTTTCATGGGTATACTACTGTTCTGAATTAGAGGGCCAGGAAAGACTGCATAAAGGAAGTAAGGTTTAAAGTAAAACCTCAACAATAAATATAATTTAGTTGAGTGAAATAGAGCAAGAAAGAATAAAAATATTTAAGAAGTAATTTTGAAGATCATCAAAAGCATGTTCTATTTGATTGGAACAAACAAGTCACAGAAGCTAAAGCATAAAAGTTTTGTCATTCTGGAGAATAGGAGAAGGAGAACTTCGAAAAAAAATTAGCAGACTTGAGAATAAAAGTACTGCTTTATAATTTTATAAATCTGAGAATGTTTGACATTTTAGTGATGCTAAATTGGCACACAATTGCAAGAGTTCTGAGGCTGTTTTTAATGGGGTGTAGCTATGATGAAACATAGTGAGCTAGAGAGGGAAAGAAGTAAGGATTTGTGGAAATGATTAAAGAAACAGATGAAGAGCCTGGATATCTCTGTATAATGAAGGCAACATACTGATGAATAAGAAGGTGAGATTAAAGATAGGAGTTTCTAGTTATTATGTTAAAAAACAAATTTAATTAATCTGAAGAAAGAGTTTATAGATTATGACTATCTCAGAAGATGAAGTGGCTAACCAATTAAAATAGCAAGAAGTTGAATAGATACTGAGTACGCTTAGAGGTGGTGAAATTAAGAGTAGGAAAAAAAGGAACCCAAATGAGAAAAAAATCAAAAGTGGACCTAAAAGACAATAGATATTAACATTGAGAAGAGGGACAATGATAAAGGCAGATGACAGAAACACAGGTTTTTATAAAGAGGCAAGGATCAATGACATGAAAGCATTAGTGAAAGCAAAAAGAGTAATTACCCTGGCTAACACATTTAAATTAATTTATCCATCCATTAATTGATTTACTATTTATTTATTTTTACATTTATTTGGTCATTAAGAAATTTTCATTCATCACTTAATACTCATCAGGTTTTGAGAAAATCATGAAGCTAAGAAATGCTCTCCAATCTTGAGTTTTTCCAACCAAGTTGAATAGGAAGATGTGTAAAAAGAGAATAGCACATTGACATAAGTAGTATAACAAAGATGTTTCCAAAATGTTCTAGGGAAACGAAAAGAGGGAGATTATGTGGGTTTGAAAAGGACTCAGTCAATTATGAAAAGTACATGAAGGATATAAAGAGGTTGCATTTAAATGGAATATTCATTTCCCAGTAAGATTTCACCAAGTGAATAAGAGAAGGACAAAAGAAGTATAAGGGCATAAGAACATATGGAGAATTCATTTAGAAAATACCTTCAGTAAATTTAAGAAATAACAGTGGCTGCAAGGCTGTCTCCACAGCACAAATGTGACTTATAGTATTTTCTTGAATAAGTAGACCTTAATTTCAAGTGAATACCATTATTAGCACTTAACTGTAGGATGATAAAGTACTATCTCTTGCCAAGTGCATTGAATAACATATATCATATTTTGCCATGTATAATGTGCTCCCATGTATGAAGTGCAACCACGTGTTTTTTTGTTTTGTTAGACTTATTTGGGTGATATTGATTAGCAAGAATTACATAGGTTCCAGGTGTACAATTCTACAGTGCATTATCAACTTGTTCTATGAAAAGTTTACCACTGAGTGTGAGTTCTCTTTCCATCACCATATATTTAACTTCCCTTCCCCCTCTCCTGCCCCCTGCTTCTCCCATCCCTTCCCACTTGTCCTGAAATAAACATTAAACTATTACTGTGTCCATGGGTTTTTTGTTTGTTTTTCTTTGTTGCTTTCAGTTTTATATTCCACATATGAGTGAAATTGTATAGTTTTTGTTTTTTCTGTCTGGCTTATTTCATTTAACATGATGATCTCTAGGTCCATCTATTGTGTTGTAAATGGAGTATTTCATCTTTTCTTATAGCTGAATAATATTTCATTGTGTATATGCACCACAGCTTCTTTATTCAGTCATCTGCTACAGCGCACTGTGGTTGTTTACAAGTTTTGCCACTGTGAACTGCACTGCATGAACATTGAGTTACAAAAGTCTTTGCAGACTAAGGTTTTCGAGTTTTTTGGGTAGATCTCCAGAAGGGGGATTCCTGGGTCATACGGTAACTCCATTCTTAATTTTCTGAGGAATGTCCACATGGTCTTCTGGTATCAGTTTGCACTCCCACCAGCAATGTGAGAGAGTTCCTTTTTCATCACATCCTCTCTAGCACTTGTTATTCCTTGTCTTATAGATAACAGCCATTCTAACAGGTGTGAGGTGATATCTCATTGTGGTTTTGATCTGTATTTCCCTGATGGCTAATGAGGATGAGCATTTTTTCATATGTCTGCTGGCCATCTATATTTCTTCATGGGAGAAGGGCCTCTTTAGTTCTTCTGCTCACTTTGTAATTGGGTTGTTTGTTTTTTTGTTGTTAAGTTGTACTAGTTCTTTATATATTTTAGATATTAGACCCTTATCTGATGTGTTTGCAAATATTTTCTCTCATTTGGTTGGCAGTCTCTTTGCTATATTGATGACTTCTTTTGATGTACAGAAGCTTTTTATTTTGATATAGTCCCATTCATTTACTTTTGCTTTTACTTCCCTTGCCTTTGAGGTCAGGTTCATGAAGTCTTCCTTAGCCCTGGGTCTATAAATTTAGTACCTATGTTTTCTTCTATACGATTTATTGTTTCAGGTCTTATTTGAAGTTCTATAATCCATTTTGAGTTAATCTTTGTATGTGGTGAGTGTTCAAAGCTCAGATTCATTCTTTCATATGTTTTTCCAGCTTTCTCAGCACCACTTACTAAAGAAGCTGTTTTTTCCCCATTGCATAGTTTTTGCTCCTTTATCAAAAATTATTTGTTCATAAATTTGTGATTTATTTCTGGGTTTTCAGTTCTGTTCCATTGGTCTATATATATGTTTTTCTGCCAATACCAAGCTGTTTTGATTATTGATGCTTTGTAATATAAATTGAAGTCAGGGAGTATAATAGCACTAGCCTTATTCTTTTTGTGTAGTATGGCTTTGGCAATTCAAGGTCTTTTATGGTTCCACATAAATGTGATAATTCCTTTATCTATTTCATAAAAGTATGATTGTGGGATTTTGATAGGCATTGCATTAAATCTGTAGATTGCTTTGGGCAAAATGGCCATTTTAACAACATTAAGTCTTCCTGTCCATGAACAGAGGATATCTTTCCATTTCCTTGTGTCTGCTTCAATTTCTTCCAAAAGTGTTTTATAGTTTCTCATGTATAAGTTTGTCACATTATTTGTTAAGTTAATTCCCAGGTATTTCATTCTTTTTGTTGTGATAGCAAAAGGAATTGACTCCCTTATTTCTTTTTTGGTGGTTTTGTTGTTTGTATATAGGAATGTTTTGATTTTTGTACAATGATTTTGTATCCTGCAACTTTATTGTATTCATTCATTGTTTCTAAAAGTTTCAGGGTGGAACCTTTGGAATTTTCTATATAAATGATCATGTCATCTGTAATTAATGACAATCTGACCTCTTCTTTCCCAATTTGGATACCTTTTATTCCTTTCTCTTGCCTGATTGTTGTGTCTAGAACTTCCAGTACTATATTGAATAGCAGTGGTGACAGGGGGCATCCCTGACTTGTTCCTGAATTTGGGGGAAGAGGTTACTGCTTTTCCCCATTCAATATGATGTTAGATGAGGATTTGTCATACATGGCTTTTATTATGTTGAGATACTTTCCTTCTATACCTATTTTATTCAGTGTTTTTATCATAATTCGATGTTATATTTTGTCAAATGCTTTTTTTGCATCAATTGATATGACCATATGGTCTTTAACTTATATTTTGTTTATGTGGTGTATCACACTGATTTTTGTATGTTGAACTATCCTTTTGCTCCTGGGATGAATTCCACTTGATCATGACATAAAATGTTTTTGATGCATTGTTTTATTCCATTTGCTAATATTTTGTTTAGGTTATTTTCATCTGTGTTCATCCGAGATATTGGTCTATAGTTTTCTTTTATGTTTTTGTTTTTGTGTGTGTGTTGTCTTTACCAAGCTTTGGTTTTGGGGTAATGGCCTCATAGAATGAGTTAGGAAGTGATGTGTTCTCTTCAAATTTTTGGAAGAGTCTGAGGAGGATAGGTGTTAATTCTTCTTTGGTAGAACTTGTCGGTGAGACTATATGGTCCAGGGATTTTGCTTTTAGGGAGATTATGGATAGTCATTTCAAATTTACTATTGACTGGTGTATTTAGATTATCCAGTTCTTCTTGGTTCAATCTTGGTAGGCTATAAGTTTCCAGAAACTTTTCCATTTCTTCTAAGTTGTCAAGTTTAGTGGCATAAAGCCCTTCATAATATTTTCTTATAATCCTTTGTATTTCTGTGGTATCAGTGGTAATTTCTCCCTTTTCATTTGTAATTTTGAATATTTGAGTCCTTTCCTTTCATCCTTTGATTAGTCTAGCCAGGGGTTTGTCAATTTTGTTGACTTTCTCAAAGAACCAGCTCTTTGTAATGTTAATTTTTTTCTATTGTCTTCCTGTTCTCAATTTGGTTTAGCTCTGCTTTAATTTTTATTTTTTCTTTCCTTCTGCTGACATTGGGTTCTGTCTTCTCTTCTTTTTCTAGTTCTTTAAGATGGGATGTTAGAATGTTTACTTATGATTTTTCTTGTTTCATAAGATAGGCCTGTAATGATGTAAATTTCCCTCTTATGACTGCTTTTTCTGAGTCCCAATAAATTTGATATGTTGTATTTTCATTGTCATTAGTTTCTGTATATTTTTAAATGTCTTCTTTCATTTGTTCTTTTATCCAGTCATTTTTAATAAGATGGTGTTCAATCTCCATGTATATGTAGTGTTTTTCTGCTTTCCTTTTACAATTGATCTCCAATTTCAATGCTTTGTGGTCTGAAAATACACTTGGTATGATTTTAATCTTCTTGAATTTGCTGAGGCTACCTTTGTGTCCCAGCATGTGGTCTATCCTTGAGAATGCTCCATGTGCACTAGAAAAAAAAGCATGCCCTCTTTTTGCTAGATGAAGTGTCTTGTAAATGTCAATTAAGTCCACTTGCTGTAATATTGTTGTTTAGAGCTGATATTTCTTATTTATTTTCTGTTTGGATGATCTGTCCATGGTTGTTAAGCAGCTGTTTAAGTCTCTCCTAATGATTGTGCTTTTGTCAGTTTCTCCTTTCAGATCTGTAAGAGTTGCTTTGTATATTTTGGTGCTTCCTGGTTGGGAGCATATACATTAATTAGTGTCAAATCTTCCTGTTGTTGTATCGTGACTTTTATCATTATGTTATGCCCATCTTTGTCTTTCGCTATCTTTTTTTAACTGAAGTTTGTTTCATCAGATATCAGTATATCAGTATGGCAACTCCTGCTTTTCTCTGGTTACCATTTGCTTGGCATATTGTTTCCCATCTTTTCATTCTGAGTCTGTGCTTGTCCTTATGATTGAGGTGTGTCTCCTGGAGATAGCATATGGATGGGTTTTGTTTTTAAGTCCAGTCTGCTACTCTGTATCTTTTATTGGTGAGTTCAGTCCATTAACATTTAGAGTGATGATTAATATGTCAGGATGGCCTGTGGTCATTACATTTTTATTGTTGTTTTATTTCTGTTTCTTTCTTGTTGCCCCAATTCTATTGTATTTGTCTTGATGTTTTTGTTCATTTGTTTATTGGTCTGTTTGTTTAAGTCGAAGAACCTCTTTGCCTCATGCTGGCAAATTCCATCAGCTTCTGTTTGTCTGAGAAGGTCTTTATTCCACCTTCATATCTGAAAGATAATTTTGCTGGATAATTTATTCTTGGCTGGAAGTTTCTCTCTTTTAATTTTTGAATATTTGATTCCACTTTCTCCTGGCATGTAGAGTTTCTGCTAAGAAGTCTGATGCCAGTCTGATGGGTTTTCATCTAAAGGTTACACTCATGTTTTTGGCACAAACTTTCAAGAAAAAATGATTTTTTAATTTTTTAATTCAAATTTTTATTTGTTTATATATAGATGTTTGTTTTTGTATTATAAAGGAATTTTAGCATTGATTTTTTTTAGCAAAATTTATATATAAAATATAAAACTGAATGTAACAAATAAACAAAAACTCATGGACACAGTCAAGAGTTTAATGGTTGCCTAAGTGTAAGGGCTCAAAAGAGGGTGTGAGAAGAGGGAAAGTGAGTCAAATATATGATGAGAGAAAGAGAACTGGCTCTGAGTGGTGAACACATAATACAATACATAGATGACATTTTATAGAATTGTACAACTGGAACCTATGTAATTTTTACTAACCAATGTCATCCCAATAAATTTAACAATAATAAAAAAAGATTATTGTATTCCAGGGCATTATTTTTCATATTAATGTCATTATTAATTTTTAGAGTTACATTCTTAACTCATGAGCATAAAAAATTTAAAACATTTATATAAATATGGAATTAGTACTACCCATAAATATATAATACACATCTTTATATTTCTGTAACAAATGTGGGCCAAGATGTATGCATTATACATGGAAAAATATCATAACACCTATATACATGCCCATGTGGAATCTAGGTGATCTGCAGGTTACATACCTAACAAGATTTTTTAATTTAACTTTCTGTGTACTTAAGTGTCTAATTTATCTTTGATCTGAGATGAATATTAATTAACACATTCTAATCCAATCTTTCTTGTGCTTGATGTTCTTTCTCATTAAGGTCTAATTAAATCCATTCCTCTTTTTCCACTGTCAAAGTTTTCCAAAGAACATTGCTTAAGTAACATACCTGTATTAAGTCATTTTTGTAGTTGTAGATAAGATGATTTTGAGCATTCTGGGTCATATTTTCATTTATCTAGAAGAGAAAATATACTGGATGCATTGTTACTTGACAGAATTAGTTGTTTTAAGTCTAATATGCCAGTTAAAATGTGAATGCTTATTTCCCACTGTCTTTTTTTTTCTTTTCAAATCTAGGGTTAGCAATTTTAATTTGAACTGTTACATTCACAGACCTTCAAATAATAGAAGATCAGCTGTAGAATAGATGACAGAAATTAGTACATCTTTGAAGATTATTTTAAGGGCAATTAACAGCTGAATATAATATTTTATAAATCAGAACACCATATTTACTGTAGTTATTTTTATCTGAAGTAAAGATCAGTTTTTTCTTATAAATTTATAAAGAAATTTTCTCTTCTGTCCTCACACTTCCCGTTGATAGACCTGTGATGTAAACCAAAAAAAACCATTGTTTTTTTACTGTGTAAATTAACATCTCCCATTCAATTATGTATCAACCGAGTATTTCTAGGTACTAAAGCTACTGTTCTTAGAGTTAATAATCAAGACTGATTGAATAAGAAATTTTTACTGCACTTCTAAAAAATTTTTACCTTTCTTTCTGGTAAATATGGAGAACTTTGTGCTACATATCTTAATGTGTGAGGAAAAAACACATTTGTTTATTTTTAATCTCCATTGATATACTTTAATGTAAAACAGTTCTATATTTTTAGAAATGAAATCACTGTAAATATTAACTAATTTATCATTTTATTGAAGCCACCATTTCAAGATTCCCTTTGAGCTACATATGACCACATACAAGGTGCTCTGTTCTTATAATGCTTCTCTAATTTTGCATAAAATATGTTTCTACTTCAGTGCTTTGGCTTAAGTTTTATTATTTTATTCCTACAGTATACAATACTGTTTTCTCTTACCCTTATCATATGCTTTTCTCCACCTGAAAAATGTTTGTTCAACCTTCAAAGTCTCCTATTTTGTGAAACTTTTCTTAACTCACACTTACCATCCTCACTGCTAAGCAATAGTTCCTTCGCCATCATTTACATAATTAATTTCTATTAAGAGACTTACCACATTTAATGTTACTGTACCCACAATAGACTGATAGATTATTAATGTGGAGAGCTTGAAAAGTTTAGTTTATTTCTTTGAACTTCAATGCCCTCTTCTGTTTGGGAGGAAATTAAGGTTATTAGTAATTCCTAACTGAACAAGTTGCTGTAATCATCAAAATAATCACAATAATGTTCTTATAATACAGACCTCATATATGTTTTTGTTATTGATGCTGTGGTAGTGTTATTCCAGCTGTTGTTACCACCAGTACACAGTAGCTGTGGTAGTAGGAAAATTTATGGTAGTGATTTTATGTTTGTGAGGGCAGGAACATACTTCTATTTAGTTTCCATTTACCATAGTATCCAGTTTAATTCCTAGAACCTAGTAGATGATGATTTTTTCTTTTTAATTAACCAGTGAATGCATAATTAGATTTGAGAAACTTATATTGGATAACTTTCTCAAGGTCATTTTCTACCCTAAATGTTATATATAGTTATAATTAGAAAGTGAAATAAATATTAATATATAAATGATTAAAACATAATATAACAAAAATAACAGTAGAGTTATTACAAAGGTCAATATAAGCATCAACAGATAGTGTCCCAAAATTTTTCTTTGGAAGTAAAGGAAAGATTTACAGAAGTGACATTTCCTATTTAATTCTGCTGAATCAGCATCTCCAGAAATGATGTGTAAGAATGATCTCCTTTTTTGGTTTTATTTTATTATTGTATAATTGACATACAACATTATATTAGTTTTAGGTGTAAAACATAGTTATTCAGTATTTGCATACATTGCAAACTTATCACCATAAGTAGTTACTATCTGTCATCATACATAGCTACACATTTTTTTTCTTTCCTTGTGACAAGGACTTTCAGGATTTACTCCCTTAGCAACTTTCAAATATACAATAGAGTATTATTAACTATAATCACCATACTGTACATTACACCCCCATGCCTTACTTTTTTATAACTGAAAGTATTTTGACCACTCTTATCCATTTTTACCTATTACTCTTCCCCTCTGGAAACCATTAATATGTTCTCTGTATCTATACATTGTTTGTTTACTTATTTTATTTTTGCTTTGTTTTTTAGATTTCACATATAAGTGAGGTCATAAGGAATTTGTCTTTCTTTGTGTGACTTATTTTCCTTAGCATAATGCTCTCAAAGTTCATACATTTTTCCAAAATTTCTTCTTATGGGATATATAATTACATCTAATCAATTCCATTGATAAACACTTAGATTGTTTTTATGTCTTGATTATTGTAAGTATTACCATAATGAACATGAGGGTGGAAAAAACTCCATTTTTTTAGCAAACCAGCAAGTAAATCTTAAGTAATTAACATTTGGAACCATGGCTGCAGAAGCAATGAAAAGTTATTTAAAACTCAATGTAAAAGAAACTTCAGTGAGATAAATTTTAAAAGTTAATTAAATCTAAGACATAAAGACATGAGTATGTGCTATATAAGAAGTAAATGAACATCTAAGAAATCACAGGTTTCACACTTTTGTGTGAAATTGAGCTTCCTTAATAACAGATCATATATTAATTGTTAGTTTCACATATTTTTTGTCAACATAAGAATGCTCAAACCTGTAAAAATTTTTAACAAGAGTATATTAGATTTATCCAGCCAAACAGGAAACATACCTGGAAGCAAGATAAAAACAGTCAGAAGATGTTTCCTAGCATAACAGTTTGCAGTTTCTTTTATACATTTAGAAACAAAGAGGAAATGTAAGGAAGATTATGGGAAGGTAGGGGAAATCCAGCCAAGAAAATATCTATGATTGGATTAAAAAATAGTTAACAAGATTGTGTGCTCTCTTGAGCATGGTTATATCTCAGAGGTGTCTGAATAAAAGAAGTCCTCTGGCAATTCAAAGGTGTGTTGACCTAAATGTACAGGACCAATGAGCAGAGTATGCTTAAGGCAAAGATAAACCTTCACTAAAAAAGTTAAAGGCCTGCAGCCTTCAACTACCCACCATGATATTTGGGTGGTTAAGAAATTATGATCAGATCATCCCATGAGGTAACTTTCTATTACTGGACTTGTCAGGTTTATTCTTTACATTTTAAAGCATGTTTATATCAATAAGAAAAGTAAATAAAAATGACTGACATGTTGTAAAATAATACATAAAATGTAAGACTATTAAATTCCTAGTGAATATGCAGACTATAATAAAGATGATTAATTAGTGATTTCTCTGTTACTTGTAAAATTAATAAGGTAGAGTTAATTTAGCACTGGGACATCTCTACAGGTTTCAAAGGCTATCTTCATAAGAGATTTAGAATAAGATGTCAGAACTGTCATAGTGTCCATATTTAACTTGATATTAACATGATATTAAACTCTATGACATATATTAATATATTTATAGAGCACTTTTACCTTTGAGATGGCAATCTTTTGACTTTCTTAGAACAATGACATTCCTAATAAACTTGTTAGCTAAAGCATATGTAAAACATAAAAACTGAAAAGAGACTCATTTGAGTAAACTCAATAATTAAAATTTTGAAGACTAGCATGGAAAGGGTCACTGAACTTTTATTCCACTTTATTACAAAAGTACCTAGAAGAAAGGTACATTTTAAATAGAGTAAACTCAAAATAATGGATCATCTGGGAGTCAAAATAGCCAAAGCAATCAGTTTTTCCATCAGCTATGCAAAAACCAGCAGCTTTAAAAATAAAGAAATAAATAAAGCATGAGTGAGTTTCAATTACCAATAGGGACATAAGAAAAGACTAATATTAAGGCTAGAAAATATTTAAATTTCCAGAAGACATTTATTTGTGTATAGGTGCATCTATATGTTTTAATTTCTTAAAAATTAAATTCATTGGGGTGACAATGGTTTGTAAAATTATATAGTTTCCAAGGGTACAATTTTATAATACATCTCTATATATATTGCATTGTGTGTCTGCCGCTCAAACTCAATTCTCTTTCTGTTACTGGAAAATGGTGATTTTTTTTTCCTTGACTCTTGTCTTCCTGAAGAAAGAATTCAGTCAAGAGAGTGAAATTCTTGAAAGTACAGGATAGTTAAGAGTCTATTAATAAAGAGAATACAAATGGCCAGCAGACATATGAAAAAATGCTCATCCTCATTAGCTCTCAGGGAAATGCAAAGCAAAACCACAATGAGATACCACCTCACACCTGTGAGAATGGCTATTATCAACAAGACAAGGAATAACAAGTGCTGGAGAGGATGTGGAGAAAAAGGAACTCTGGTACACTGCTGGTGGGAGGGCAAACTGGTACAACCACTGTGGAAGGCAGTGTGGAGGTTCCTCAGAAAATTGGGAATGGAGCTACCATTTGACCCA
>PVJL010016614.1:0-20449 GCA_004026885.1 Lyroderma lyra
ACCTGCCTCTATCCCGCTGCACTGATGTTCGGTCCTGGGCCTCGTACGTGAGAAACATGACTCCAAGTCCCACCTCTTCTAACCACTTGTTTGCGTGTAACTAACAGTTTTCTACATCATGTTGGGTTTTCTCTTTAATGCTCAGGAGCCCAGGTATAGGGGACAGTTAGGTTCAGGGCCTCAGGGCTGGGAGGGTTAACTACCTTCTGAGGAGCCTTTCGGGTTTTATGTCTGTCTTTCAACTGACTTATTGACTCAAGCCACAGTTTTCTCTACAATCCCATTTGCACAGTTTGTAACTACATATAGGTTAGAAAAGATGGAAACACGCTGACATGTTGATCCCCAGCAGCACCACGTACTCCTTCAGTTGACTTTCGTATTATAAACTCGATACAGGACCACGTCAGACTTACCTTTGCTCTCCTAAAACTCTGAGCACAGTGCCTGATAGTTCTTGAGTATTTTGCTAAAAGAAAGGTTCAAGTGCAAAGTTAGCAGGATCAGTTTATTTATTCAAGTAGAGACCTGATATGTAAGTTTAAATTGTACCCGTGGGTCTATGCAGCCCAAGACTCGATCCTATAGATTTTAACCACTTTAAATATCCTGATTTCAGTGTGAAATCACGTGAACACAAGGGAAGTGCTCGGTGATTGGCAGCTCTTTTTGTGGAGGGGAATAAAATGCCAGTTTCTGTTACCAGCAAGTATTTTAAAGATGGAATCCAGATGCGTGAACCTGGCCGCTCCCCCATTCCCATCGACCTTGGCCCTCTGAAGCGCCAAAAGATTCAGCCTCTGAGTCATGGTCTTCTGTCAGGGCAGTGAGTCCCAACCCAAGAGCCACAGAGGACGGAGACAGGAGGGAGCCGACGTGCCGCCCGACTCTGCTGCTGCCAGGATGGGGGTGGGGCTGGGTGGTTCCCCATCTATAAAGTGAGAAGGCATTTTGGGTAAAAAGTACTGCTCTGGGCTCTCCTGGGAGGAGTAGGCGTGTTGGGAAGAAAACCGTATTAGGAGTCCGGGGGCTACCTGGGTTCCAGGCCTCCCTCCGCTTCCGAGGCGGCACCTGGGGCACACGTGCTCTCTCTGAGCCGCCGCGTCTCCTCTGCGAGTGACTCCTCCTAGAGTGAGGTTGGCCTGCATGGTTTGTGAGGACCCCTCTGGCTCTGACATCCTGTTTAAAGCGGGCTCTTGGTGGAGAGGTGGAGGGCTGGCATGAAGGGCTTCTCACATCCCCTTTTCTTTGTCATTTATGAACCAGAAAATGACAGATGGCGAGACCTGGACAGGAAATGCCCTCTGCAGATCGAGCAGCCGAGCGCCAGCATCTGGGAGTGCCTGCCCGAGAAGTGTCCGGATGGCGCGCTGTGGCACCGGGAGGCCGCAACCGCCTGTGCAGTGACCAGCCTGATCAAGGACCTCAGCCTCAGCGACCGCAACGGGAGCCCCTCAGCACCGCCCAGCAAGCGCCAGTGCCGCTCGCTGTCCTTCTCTGATGAGATGTCCAGCTGTCGGACGTCGTGGAGGCCACTGGGGTCCAAAGTTTGGACTCCGGTAGAGAAGAGGCGCTGCTACAGCGGGGGCAGCGTGCAGCGCTACTCCAGCGGCTTTGGCACCATGCAGAGGAGCTCCAGCTTCAGCCTGCCATCCCGGGCCAACGCGCTGTCCCCACCCTACGACCCCGCAGGCTTCCATCACCGATTCGGAGGCCAGCCCTGCCCGGGGGCGCCCGGCTCAGCCACCTGCGGGCAGGCGGGTGACATTTGGAGCCCCGACCTGAACGCCATGGCCGGGGCCCGGCTTGACATGCAGCGGTCGCTGTCCTGCTCGCACGAGCAGGTCTCCTTCGCCGAGTACTGTGCGCCCTCGGCCAGCAGCACGCCGGCCTCCACACCAGAGCTGGCCCGGCGCGCCAGTGGGCTCTCCCGCAGCCGCTCCCAGCCCTGCGTCCTCAACGACAAGAAGGTCGGCGTCAAGCGGCGGCGCCCCGAAGAGGCGCAGGAGCAGAGGCCCTCCCTGGACCTTGCCAAGATGGCGCAGGTAAGAGCCCCGGCCGCTGGAAGGAGGTGCAGAAGCATCTCGGTGCTTAGGAGCCTTGGCCGGCCGGGTGCGGTGCCCATTTCAGAAGCGCCCCGGAGTTCATGTCCTTGTGTTTTTAAGTCCCGTTCAAAGAAAAAGGAAATCTGTTCTTTTTTTAAATATCTGTTTCCCTCCTTTTGAGATGAGAAATGCCCTCTCCCTGTGAGCACAGCGCTAGTGGACAGGAGCAGGTAGATGGTGAGAGGCGAGGTGCCTGCGGGGGACCCCCGTCCTTGCATCACTGTGCTGGAGTCTCTCCCAGGGGCCCCCTTTGCAGCCACACTGAGACGTGCTCAGCACCCACAGGCCAGGGCCGTGGGTAATGGCTTTAGAGAGAGAGAGAGACGGGGGAGGCACTTACTCGCTTGATTAAACTGTCAGAAACGTAGGACTGCCCCCAAACCGATCACTGTCCGTGCCTCCGGTGGAGCCATGCTCAGTGGTCACGTAGGCACGGCCTCAGCCACACGCCCGTCACTTGTTCCTTATCCCCGTCTTGGAGGAATGCTGCTTTGTGCGAACACGAATCAGATGAACTTGGAGTTCATATGCCGTCCTTAGGAGAGCCCCTGACCCTCAGCACCGCCTGTGTTTGGTTCTTCCTGCGGAGCCCGAGAATGAGAGTGTCACTTGGGAGGCCCACGGAGTGGGACTGGCCCTCGTGACCCATCCATTCGGGGATGGGGTGTGTGCTGGGTACAGTGTGATGCTCTGGGCTCTGCGTCCGCTCAGGTGGTTAGTGCCATGGTGTGACCTTTCTCTGGTTAAGTAAGCATCCATCATCACTGGGCTTGAGGGGGACGGAGCCCTACCTGGCCATGAGGGCCCGGCCTCATGCGTGCTGCGGGTGACCGCATCTGGGCAGGCCCGCACAACCCCTGCCTTGCGTGCCCAGGGCTGCTTTTGCAGCTCGGCCCACTTTCCTTTTGGAAGGAAAATTCCATTGGTGGAGTTTCCTTCTTTCCTTTAGTGCCCCCTCTGAGCCTGGTGGTGTCCCCCTCATAAAAGAAGAGGTGTAGGATCTCAAGTCCACAGCATACACTCAGCCCCAGAGCCCAGACTTGCTGGCTTCCTCTGCCCCCAGCTGGGAGCAGCCCGAGGACACACTTCTGACTGCCCGCCTCCCCCGTGCCCGTAGGGTTCACTCAGGGAGGACCCCAAAGGCCCGACCACCGTCTTCCACCCCTCGTTTGCGAGCCTCCCCGGGTGTCCCGTTCTTTGTCCCGAGGACTTCACAGCTAGACAGTGAGTGAACGCACTCCTGCACGTTGGACATGCGGGTGGAATTTTTCTTCTCTGGAGAAATTTAAATAGGAGAAAGGCTGGAAAGGTGACCGGTTTGGGTGACTTCTGAAGGAAACCCAGAGCCCTGAGATCTGGGTGTGATAAATGGCCTCAGTTAAATTTTTAATGCTGAGCTTATTTTATTAGCTAATAAGCTAGATAGGTAATAAAAACAACTTACACGTGTTATTATATTTTACTAGCTACGAGTTGGAATAACACCACTGGCATCGCCGGAGACGTTTCCCGTCCTCACTTGGGCAGAAACCGTTGAAAAACATATTGCGCGGTGGGACTGTGCCCAGATGTATGGATTGCTTCATTGGCTCCAGGCAGGCCTCCAAGAGCCCGAGGAGGCCGCCCCGGTTCTGCCTGGCTTTCCCTGGCCAAGGCCTGGACAGGGCAGAGTCCAGGGAAAGAGAGAAGGGGCCTCTGGGAAGTATGTGTGCCGAAGGGCCGTGGCCAGCACTCTGGGGGGTGCACCCTGAGCCAGCCCCCTCCCCTCCGCCACTAGACCCTGGCCAGCCCTCCCTCCATGGGGCGCTGCCTGCCTGGGCTCCCACCGGGTGATTTATGGCCTCAGGAGGAGGGCCCTGGTTTTCCTGAGGCCTTGGCGACTGGGCCCAGGGCAGCCCCGTGCATCGGAAAAGGCCTCGAGCCAGCCTGGAAAAGGTGGGGCCCTGTGTCTGGTTCCCTGTGAGCCGCGGTGTCGCCAGTGTCCGTGGACCTGCTCACGGCCTGGTGGCAACTGACGTGGGCCTGACTGCCTGCAGACCCTCGCCTCTGTGGGCTGTGGCCTTAGGCAGCGAGCGGGGCCTGCACGTCCACGGGAAGGCAGGCTCGTGCCGAGGTGCCTGCGCCTCCGCGGCTCCGGCTGCCGTCTGCAGGCTGGGTTGTGGGCGCTCGCACCGGTTTTTTGACCTCGGTTTACACGTTCGCTTCTTTGCGGGGAAGGGGCTCTAACTGAGCATTCTTATGAAGGGCCCTTTGTGCGTTGGTTCTGGGACCAGGTAGATGAGGGGCTCAGATGGAGGGTGCGGAGCACCTTTGCTTAGACCTTTGGAGCAGCTGGGAGTTCTAACAAACCCTGACTCCCTGAGGTGCTGACGGGCTAGGGCCTTCAGGGCCCCGAGCAGGCCACCCCCGGGGTACAGGTATGCACCGGGGGCAAAGGGCCCAGAGTGAGGATGGCAACTAGAGCCCCTGCAAATGGTCAGCAGAACAGGGGCCAGAGAGAGGAGCCCAAGAGTCAGACCAGCAGGGAAGGACAGAGAGCTCTAAGGCCCCAAGCCCTGCCACCTATGTGGGTACAGGAGGGCCAATGTCCTGGGGGGCGGGGGGAGGGGTGCTGCTCTGAGGTGCAGCTCCCAGCTCGCAGCAGAGGGAGTCAGAGGTAGATGAGACCTGGGGCCTGGCTCACACCAGCCCCTCCAGAGCGAACGGCCCTTGTGGAGCATGGTGTCCACCTTTCCAGTCACACTGGTGGGGACGCCAGCAAATCAGGGCTCCAGAGGTGGGGGAGGAGGCTGGCAGCCCTGGGCAAGTCGCCGACTGTCTCCTTGCAGCAGGCACTGCCACCAGCAATGTGGGCTGTTGGGAGGAATGAGGGGGATAATGTGTGCATGCATGCATGTGTGTGTAATGTGTTCACGCGTGTGTCTGTGTACAGATGTGCGCGTGAATGGACGTGTGCATCTGTGTCTGTGGGTATCTTCATCTTTCTCCACACACACACACGTCACCTGGTGCACTGACTGGCACGTGGTAAATGATGACCAACACTCATTATGGTCGCAATTGCAGGGCGTGGGAGGGAATTATTCCGGGTGACTCCGGAGGCAGAGTGGGCCGAGCCGGTGGCACTGAGGGAGGCACTCTCAGTCCCTTACAAGGATTCCTGCTTCCCTTTACTTGCCCGTCATCTTTGTTCTGGGTTTACCCTCCCTTTCCTGCCCTTGCCATTGACTTCTTGTTTGTCCCTCTACTTGCCTCGACTTTTTCTTCTGAAAATGGGGAGGAGGCCTGTCCTGCCGCTCGGCTCTGCCCGCGATGAGCCCCGTGCTCACAGCCGGGGGCTGGGAAATGGTGATGGTGTCGTAATACCTGTCACCAGTGGGGCTGAAGTGGAAATGGCTTTGGGAGCCCACCGGACACCCTTCTGGGCACCTTGTCCCTTCCCAGCCTCGTGTCCGAGCGCAGCTGTCCAGCTGGCCGGCAGCGGCGGTGGCTCTTGTCTCGCACGGCGGTGGGGCTGGAGCGCAGGCGGTGGGTAATGGATGCTTTCAGACTGTGTATGCTCGTGTCCCCTTGAAATCTCCGTGCCCAACTCATGGGCAGGGGGGTGGGTCCTGAGTAAGGGAGGGTGATTGTAGTAAGGAAAGACCCCCGAGGACCTAGTCCAGAAGGGCCCGCCCTCCCTGTCATTGTAACTGCACCGCCGGGTTCCCAGGAGCCGCTGTGCAGCCAGCCGGGGGGTGAGGGGGCCCCGCCCCACCTGCCAGGTCTGATCCCGCTGGCCTCTGTGCTCTGTTGAGGCCCCTTTTGCCTGGTGTTTCCTGTGTCCTCCCTTTTGCAAAATGACAGTGTGCGCGCCATTGAGGGCAGGGCCCAGCCTGAGCATGTGAGTTGTTTCTTAGCAGGACTTTTGCTGACATGAAGAGTTACGGCCCTTTTGAGACCTGGTTTGACCAACTTGGTTGATCCCAGTGAGCTGTGCGTGGCCATTTAGACATGGACTGCATGTGTGTGAGCAAAGATTTCAGAGCAAGCAGCAGTTAAAGATGACCCACTGAATGGCGTGTCCCCAGCTGTCTCACGGGCCTTGCTATATTTTTAACTCCAAGCTGGTCAGCTTGAAAGAGCAACAAATTGTATTTCTCAACAGTGCGTCCGACAGAAGCGAGATGTTTGTGAGGAGGGGTCGGGATGCTGAAACAGAGGTTTGATTGATTGCAGCTGCCCACACACTGCGTCCCCGAACCTCCCCGAGCCACCTCGGAACAGGCAGCAACTGTTGTGTTAGCAGATGTTTGAGGGCCCGTGGAAGCTGGCTGGGGGCGGCTTGGGGTAGGAGAGAAGCAGGAGGCAGAAGCCGCGCTGAGCACTGTGGTCCTACAGATGAGTCCAAGGAGAGCGGGCTGGCGGGGGCCATGGGGGTCCCGGTGGGCAGGGGCCCGCTGCAGGATGTCATCAGAGGGGCTGTCGCAGATGCTCAGCCAGAACTCGTGGCTCTTTGCTGGCATGGTCGACCCTGGCTGAGGCTCCCCTGGTCACCTCTGTGCCCGGTGGGCGGAGTGGGGTGGCCTTTCCCACTGCTGGCTGACGACCTTCTTGCTCAGGCGGCCTTGGCAGCTGCAGGCCAGCTGTGCTTTTCCTTGGCACTATCCCTGGGCTCAGGCTTGGCTTTCCTGAACCTTTATGGTCTTGTGTCCACTCTGCCAGTGGCCGGCCACCTCCTGGTTTCAGTTTCCCCCTGCTGCCAGCATGGGGAGCCGTGAGGATAGCAAGCAGAGGAACTCAGAGGTGGCTTGCCCTTCACAACATGAACGTAGACGGGTGTAAAGACGTGGTGAAAGGCTGTCAGAGAAAGCCCTGGCATTCCATCAGGAGTGAAATACATGCTGAATAAAAGTAAAGGCAAGAGGCGCTGTGGGCACATGGCAGTCGTCGTTTCTGACGAGGAAGCGGTCGGGGTGGGCTTGAGGAAGGGAAGAGAGCCTGTCAGGCCTGGACTGTCAGAGCTTAGGGGTGCCAGGGTGGCAGCTCTGGGTACCGATCCAGCACGCCTCCTCCCGTGCTCTTGACAGACATTGCTAATCAATCGTGGCAGTCTTTCCGGTTGAACTCAGAGGAAGTCTTAGAACCCGCCCCCCGCTGCGATCCTGGCAGCCGCTGCCGATTGATCTGCCATCTCCCTTGCGGGTGAGGTGTCTGGAGTCCAGGGAAGGTCAGTGAACGTGCCCAAAGCCACATGGTTAGTCAGGAGTCTGGGAAAGCCGGAACCTGGGCCTCCTGACTGCAGGTTCGGGGCTCCTCCTGCTGCCCTGCTTTGTCGTCTGCGAGGACCGCCCACTTGGCCTTTCTAGGTGGCCCACACGTGCAGGACATAGAGGGTGTGGAGAGGGGAAGCGTGAGCTCTCCTTCTCCATTCTGCCGCCTTTGAGCTGTGTGCCCTTGGGCAGGTCACGCTGTGATGGCCACTGCTGCCTTGTCTGTGGAATGGGAATGGGGAGGAGTCACCAGTGTGGATCCCCCGTGGTTGACACCGTGATTGACAACAAAGCCACAGCCCCTCGGCCTGTCTCCTGTGTCTCCATCCGGGCAGCTGGGCCTGCCACCCCTGGTGCCAGGAGGATCGTGCCAGCCGTGGAGCTGGTTGGTGGGGGCCGGAGCCACGAGACATGTTTCAGCTCCCCCGTCCCTCTTCTCTCCGAGAAAGGTGGTCGGTAACACCACAGCACCCCTCACAGGCTTCTAGAATTCAAGGAGACCCCTGTTCAGACACCTGGATCCCTCTTCACGGTCCCTAGCCGCCGCCACCAGATTGCACAAGCAGTCTGCTTAAGGTCACTCGGATTGGGGCCGAGTGTTGACACAATGGCTTTGATCTCCCAGGGAAAAGAAAAATAGGAGTTCAGCTGGGGACATGCCAGGGAGGCAACTTTTAATGCCACTTGGTGATTTTCCATGTTTAATTGAGAGCCTTTCTGAGCTGAAGGGTGTTTAAGATGTGAGGCGATGAAGCTCTGGGGGTGCCCAGGGCTTTCTGGAGGGGGAGCCTGTGCTTCATAAGACAGCTTGCCCCAGACGGGACCCCTTCCAGCTGCCCCGATGTGCTCGCAGCACCACTGGCTCGCCAGCCCTGCTCTGGTACGTGGCTCGGGGGCCCCAGAGACGGGGGCCCTGTCCTCAGGAGGCCGCACCCGTGGGCAGGAGGAGGGCGTGTCCGAGGGCATCCTTGGTCCTGCTGCGTGGAAGCCACAGTGGGAAGAGCCTGTGGACCGCGTGGCCCTTGCCTCTTTGACCAGCTCCACCCCAAGCGCCCGCAGAGGCAGGTTTAGGGAAACCCTGTGTCACCCCTCGCCTGCCAGGAAGAAGCCGAGTGTGGGCAGAGACACGAGGCCAGAGGGACTTGTGGCGAGCGGGGCCTTGGGCCCGTGGGACAGGCTCGATCCTCGTCCTGGATCACGTATGCGACCTCTCTGCACCTCAGGGTCCCCGTCCACAGGCAGGGTGGTGCCGCCATCTCTCATCGTGTCGCTGGCCCGGGGTAAGAGCCCACTGGGAGTCAGCTGCCACTGACGCCGTTGGGAGTAACGTTTTAGGGGCGGGAAGAGAAACTGGTGGAAAGGAAGGATCCGCTGTGTATGGACTGTGAGCGACCCCGTGTGGGATCGAGTGTGGGGGCTCGGTCTCTACAGCTTGGAGGTCTCTGCCACATCCCCACTCCCCAGCAGAGCTCCTGGGGCCCGGGGCTTGGGTGGCTGGTCTGAGGGCTGCATTTCGGTGGCCGCATTGCACCACTGGGGCTTGGACCAGGGCCGTCCGACTCCAGGTGTCACTGAGACGGATGTGTGATGAGCTGAGACCAGGCCCACAGCTGACGCGTCTGACGCCTGCCCAGGCCTTTGCGCGGTACCGGCCACTGGCTGTCGTGGGGACCAGCTCAGGATGGCAGACCTCAGCGTAGCCTTCCAGTTTGCCCTTGCGACACAGTCCTCCATTGTCCCAGGCCTGTGCCGTCAACGTGGTCTCCCCTGTTGGTGTGAGCCCTTTATTGAGAAAGTTTTTGTGGAATCAGCGTCCGGATTGCTGACCTTTCTTGCAACCGCAGCCACCGCGGAGAATGACGGAGGGCGAGCGCCGGAGGGCAGGCCCGTGCTGCGGTCCCCCCGCTCGGTGTGACCACACCAGAGTGGGCGTGGGCTGCCTGCCACCGGTCGGGCATGCACAGCGCCTCCTTTGAAAGTTAGACACAGTTGAACCCTTGGATAATTCCTTTTGGGGAGTGGGAGGGATGTCTTTTTTTTTTTTTTCTGTCCTGGAAAACAAAAGAAATGGTTGGTTCCGAAATACAACGCAACCACCAGAAGCTTCATTCGTGAGCATTAGCGGTGAGTTCACGTCAGTCGTATGTCCCTCAGGGCCACCAGGCCGCCGGCCCCTTGGCATCGATCGGGTGGGGCGGTGATGGGGGCTGCAGCGGTCTGCTTGGCAAAACCGTGCGCCTGGAGATGCGGCGGGCCGCCTGGGTCGGCCGGGGCCCGTCAGGGGGCAGAAGCCCCCATACGCGCACAGACATCTCACCAAGGACGGTTAACTAGGTTTCTGAGTACTGAGAGGCCAAGGCGGGAACACCGGGGGTCACGGAGCAAGGAACTGCAAGAAACTGCTCCCACCCCGAGCCCGGGCAACGGAGGGAGGGAGAGGCTCAGCTCCGAACGCCTGGAGTCTGCAGGCCCCGGGGCTGAGACACAGACCCCTGAGGGGGGACACTGGCCCGGGCACGTCGTCCCATGTCGTCTTTATTAAAATCCTGGGAAATGGGGATTGCTCTCTTGTCTTGTGGAAGAAGAGGCAGGTTCAGAGTAGCAGCCAGGCTCACAGGGCCAGGGGTGGCTACAGGGGCCATACTTGTTACACTTCCCATCAGGGGGCCTCAGCAGGACTTGCGGTGCCAGGCCTGTCCCATCTCAGGTGTCCCCACAGGGTCGGGGGAGTGGGGCTGGAGTCTCGGAGCTGAGGGTGGGCTGGGAAGCAGGTCTGCTCTGTGGTGGGCTCTTGGTGGGACAGAGTGGCCCGGAACACACGGGGCTTTCTGGTTTGATGACAGTGAAGCAGCTAGGCTCAAGGGTCAGTCCCAGTCCTAGGACAGCAGTGAGATCTGGCCCCTCCTCTGCCAGCTGTCAGAGCCGTCTAGACAGTCTAAGGTGACAGTTGTCACCATTCTGGATAAAGTAGGCTAAAATCAGATTGTTACAGAAATCTGAAACTCCAGTTAGAAGTGGTGACACTGAGCAGTGCCCAAACGGGGACACTGATGGTGGCTACGATGAAGCTGGGGACCTGCATGAGGAGTGGCACCTGAGGCTCAGCATGGGAGGGTTCAGGAGTGAAGGGCCCCATTCCGCCTCCTCCTGGGCTTCCTTGGAGAGCCCCCACAGTGCCGGGCAGTGGCCGCGAGGCGGGTCCCACTGCCTGCCAGTGGGGTGGACTGTGGTCCTCATCCCCGTGTCGGGCTCTGGGTTCAGCATCCCCCTCCTCGGCAGCCTGGCGTCCGGGCAGCTGGACTTGCCTGGGTTCTAGCCTCTGGGGTTTTGGTGGGACAGTCAGGAGCCAGGAGCCCCTCTCACCCTGGGCCTCCCCCAGCCCTGGGCCCATGCCAGGAGTCAGTGTAGGACTGACCTTGTCACAGAGCAGGACGCCAGAGGACCGAGGCCCCGTGTTCTGTGTGGGAGCTGACTTAATATTTTATAATACTAGATTTAATATTCTAACTAGAGTTCCACCACGGGGACCCCTGGGGCCTCCGAGTTGGGGTTCAGTGGTCCTCGATAGTTATGGCCCTAGTGTCTTCGAGGAGTGGTGACATGCGTCACCTCAAACCATTCAGATCAGGGCTTGGCAAACCACGGCACTTGGGCCGTTGCCTGTTTTTGCAAATAAAGTTTTATTGGCACACAGCCGCCTGTTTGTTTGCTCTTGCCTGTGACTGCTTCCCTGTTACCACAGGGACCGGAGGGCCAGCAAAGCCTAAAATATTTAGGGTCTGGCCCTTTAAGAGAATGTTACCAGCCCCTGACCTAGATGGCCCCATGCCTCAGTTTCCTCACTTGGAAAGCGCCGGAATGTGTTTGGCAGTTTCTCACCGCGAGCCAGTCCTAGAAAGGGCCGGCACGATTATCCTGGCGGTCAGGAATGTGGGTTGCTGTAACGCGGCCCGCCTGGCCGTCTCGGGCTCTGCCGAGCCGAAACTTGGCCCCTGCACAGCCTCTTCCTGTGCTCCTCGAGCGGCTGGCGGGGGCGCCGCGGGCAGGGAGCGGCCAGGGCTCGCGAGTGGGCTGACTGCGGCCTGGCGTTGGGACGGCTGTTGAGCCTGCCCCAGGGCACACGGCGTGGCGCATGTGTGTGAGCGGCAGCTAGCTGAGTCCTCCCGGTGGTGCAGCTCTGGAAGCCTGGGCGGGGTTGCCTTTGCAGGCTGCTCTGCTCTGCTGCCGCCGCCTGGGCCAGCGGGAGGAGTGCTGGTCGCTCCCTCATGCTCACCGCCTCGATTCTGTCCTGCCCCTCGCAGAACTGTGCCTGTGCCTGTGCCTGTGCCTGTGCCGAGGCTGGTCCGCTCAGCGTGGTGCAACAGCAGAGCAGACCTGCACAGCAGGGGTGGCCCTGGGGTTCTGTCATTCACCATAAACCCCGAGAAAGTTCTCCCTGGCTGGGGACCCAGAAATCCCTCTGCTGGCCAGATGTGCTCTGGCCCCCAAGGCGGGCAGCCAGTCGGAAGTTGCTAGAGGACATTGACTTTGTGGTAACAGAACTTGGCCAGGCGAGGTGGTTTTGGAGCGGCATTGTGAAACTAAGGGTGGCATGGTTGGCTCTGACATTTAAAAGCCTCCGAAGGCCGTGATTTCTGTCCTGCACTCGGCCTCAAGCTCAGCCAACAGAGGCCGGCCTGTCCCAGGGCCGAAGCCACCCTGCGCCTGGGAAGTCTGCAGCCGCCAGCCCAGGGCCAGGAGGCTGCGGCCTGGGCTGGGGCAGCTGTGGGGACCCAGGAATGTGGTTGGAAAGTTCTCAGTTCAACCAAGAACCACTTCCGCCATTGCTGCTGGCGCAGGCCCTGCTGTGAAGCTGACTCCGAGGAAACGAGGCGTGAGGAGGGGAGGGCGGTGGGAATGCCGAGACACGCGTCTGCTTTTTGAGTAAAGCTGCTCCCCCGGGATTCTGCTCACTCCCGCTTTGTCCCGCGGGGGCCGAGCAGTGGGCACCTCTGCTCAGACTTGACGGCTGTCTGTAGCCAAGAAGCAGGGAGACGGGTATGCATGCGTATGTGTGTGGGGGCGGTGTGTGTGTGGGGGTGTGTGTGGGTGTGGGTGTACAGAGGATTTTCCCAGGAAAATCTGTGAGTAGCATCAGAAGCTGTAGGAATTCTGCAAGTCCTGTCAACTTAAGCTAAACTCCTACTGTGTGCAAGATGCTGGGAGCAGGGGTGCATCAGCCAGTTCCCGCCCCCCCCCCCCCCGCCCCCAGGGGACACAGTCGCATGAGCTGTTGGCTGGAATGTGGCACATGTAACACTGAGGCCCCAGGAGCATTCTGAGGTCCCTGAGAAGGACTGGGTGACGACAGCGGAAGGCCAGGCACTTCTCGGACAGGGGCGGTGCACAGGGCACTGCTCTAAGTGCTGTTTGTGAGAGCTCACTCTGGTGCTCTCCTCGGCCCTGTGAGACGGGTGCTGTTCTCGTCACGCCGGGTGGCTGCCCCTCGAGGACACAGAAGCAGAGATCTGACCAGCAACTGTCGCAGGGCCCCAGAGCCAGTGCCGGGCAGGGGTGGGGTGCGAGCCAGTCACGGCAGACTCAGGAGGCACAGGGAGCAGGGTCCGAGGACCGGAAGGCGGGAGCAGAAGGCGGGAGCAGATTTCATGGCAGAGAGGGGAGCGTGGGCGGGGACGAGGAATGCAGCCCTGGAGTCCTGCCACAGGCCACCCGTGCCCTTCCCCTGCCCGTGTGGATGCCCTGCCTCTGGGCTCCTGGGGCGAGGTGAAGGCCAGAGCACCTGCCCACTCCTAGGGACTCGGCACCTTCGTGCCCGTCTCCTGGGATGGGCTTTGTGGACTCACGTTCTGCTGGACTTGAACAGAAGGTTCTCAAAGGTCCAACACGGTTGAACAGGTCTCAACAAGACGATGCTTCTCAGAGCCCGAACATGAACACGCTTGTGTCCTAGGAGCGGGTGGAAGGTGCAGAGGTTCACAAGCCTGTGTGTGGGCCGGCCTCCTGGCGGAATAGCCTCTGAGAACACCATTACCCTGTCATCCTCAGGGCTGTGCATGTGGCAGTGGGCAGGAAGGGACCTACTTGACAACCTCTTCTGTGGTCCGTAGCCTGGGAGCCCTGCAGAGGTGAGCGGGCGTGCCAGTCCCGAAACCTTCTGGGTGGCACGATGTAGGGCAGCACAGATGGTGGCCAGGCACCCACGTTTGCCTAGTGGTATCCCCAGCCCCAGCCCCAGCCCCAGCCCCAGACACGCCAGAGTTTACTTCGGTTTCATGTGCAGCCAAGCCGCCTCCCTGGGCTCCTGCCCGCCTGCCGCATTCCCCGACATTGGCCAGCCTGCCGGGGGAGGCTGGGAACAGACCTGTTTCTTTGTGGGAGAGAAGTCACCAGTCACGACCCAGACACCTCCAGGGAGCCCACCCAGTTCTGGGGCCTCTGTTCTGTTTGTGGCCAGTGTGACAGCTGCTTGCAGTGGCCAAGTAGAAAGGAGCCGTCCCATCAGCCAGGAGGCTGTGGAGCAGTCTGGCTGTGGGGCCCCGAGCCTTTGTTTGCTCATCTCTGAAATGGGTCTGATAATTGGGAGTTGAGTGGGATGAGGCTGTCTCATACTGAGCACTTGGTGGCATGGGACACTTGTTTCGTGGCACATAGCAGTGTTCTTGGAATAGGGGCAAACACTTGTACGTCAGACAGAGTATCTTCTAGGTTTGTGAATATGGAATGTTTGTTCTGGTTGCAAATTAATGCATATGTAAAAATTTTACAGTTCAGTTTCAAAAGCATTACAGTTCAGAAACATAAAAACAGAGACGAAGTTCCTCTGAAATCCGTTTCCATAGTAACCACTGTTGAACATTTGGGGTAGATCCTTACAGTCCTTTTTCTAAATAGCTGTAATGCTGGATGGAGTTCTTGACGCCCCGTCTAGCCCCAGGAGCCCATCGACTCCACAGCTTCAAATATACTGTGTGTGGAGTGATGACAAGGAATAAGAATTTAGTCCCTTGAAAGAGAGAAATGAAAGAAACACTCCTTATTAAAACAGAAAGTAAATGAGCTTAGCATCTGTTTCTCTCCCTGTCCAATAAGAAAGCAGTTACATAGTTAAAAACAAAAACCAAAAAAACCCAGAAAAAACGGTTACCACAAAGTGCTTGGCCCTGTGCAAGACAAAATCGAATTCTTTCAGGCAGGCCCGAGCTCTGTGGTGAAGTGTTGGTGCTCTCGTCTCAGAGTGTGTAGAACGATGTTTTCCCTTTAACATCACAGACCACGCTCCGTCAGCTTGCCTCCTGGGACAGCATGCCTCGTGATTTGATCAACCCCGTCGTATACTCGGGGGGTTCATTGGCCCGAGTGCAGGAGCTGAGCTGTTTGGCCCGGTCTTTCCAGCTCAGGAGTCATTTCCAGTATCAGCCCTGAACCCCAGACTTGGAGCCTGGGTGCCGGCAGGGCAGGGCCCTGCTGTTGGTTAGCTTTTGTTCTTTGTGAATAGTTTGCATGTGAGTTCAGGGAGCTGGCTTAATTGTGTAATTTTCTCCAAGCAAAGTGCTCTGTTTCAGGGCCACGGTGCCTGGGAACACCCGTGTACTCCCCCCACCCCCCAGCAGTGCTCCCTGGAGCCCAGGGCCCCAGCTCATTCAGGGCACGCTTACCGTGGAGCCTGTTGTGCTTCCGCACTGGCCCCTGCACAGCCGGGATGGGTGCTTCATGTGAGAAAATATGCCCACATCATGTCTGCTTCCCACGTCCTCGGGCCATGCCCCACGCCAAGGGCAGACTCTGGGCTTCCCCCTTGAGTTTCCTTTGTACATCTGTAGGGCCCACGTTCAGATCTCTGTCACCTTCTTTCAGTTCAGCACCTCTCCCTGTGGGCCTTCTGTGTGCTCGGCACTGTGCTGGGCGCCACAGAGCAGGGAAGAGAGAAGCAGAACCCTGTTGCCTCCCTCCGGATGGATCCCATTCACTGAGACCAGTGCTGTTCAGTGCACACCTACTGTGTGCAGACATTGCTGTTGGCACTGAGGATACAGTGTGGAGCAGGACGCCCCGGGCCCTGCTTCCGGGAGCTCCCCCTAGTGTGAACAGACAGGCAGGAAGCAGGAGCAGAGAAGATCGTGTCAGGTAGACTGTGCTCGGAAGACCAGAAATGTGGGCGATGGGGGAGAGCCAGTGGGTGGAGCAGCAGAAGGACCTTCCACAGGAAAGGGTGGCACGGGCGACTCCGGAGGCTGGTGCTGGGGGCAGGGGTGTGTGGGCAGGGGGCAGGGGTAGGCCCTCGCATCTGGCCCAGCCCCAGCTTGGCACGCAGCAGTGCTCCAGATGGTGATGGTCCATTGCCTGGCGTGGCCTGGCTCCTGCAAGGAGGGGCCACCTCCCAGAATCCCGGTGCTGGGTGGCTCTCACACTCCCCTTTCCTGTACGTCTGGTGTGCCCTGTGGTATTGGCCTGAAAGTACATGGCGGGGAAGGGGTCCATTTCAAGGAGCCCCTTTTTTTCCTATTGCCATCTAAGAGGGCTGTGGGTTTGGGGCCCCACCCTAGCCCAGCAGATGTTGGCACAAACCCCAAATTCATGTGGAAACACCCAGCCTCAGAGCAGGCTGCCAGCCGCGCAGCAGGGGGCGTCATCATGAGGGTGGTCCTGGGGTATAGGCAGGAGAAGAGGGCTGACTGTCCTTAAGCTGTTAGCCGCCTTGTCACCTGAGCGTGGCAGGGCGTGGTGGACAGTGCCCCCTGTCTGGTCGGGAATATGCAGCGTGGCAGTGAATTTTGAATGGGCCCCTAGACTGAGGGCCTGGCGATGCTGTCTTGGGCACTGGAGCTCATATTCCGTGTCACCATCAGCTAAAACGGGATTTCCCAGAAGCCTGTGACCTGTGTGCACCTGGGGCTCACGGAACCTGGGCCCTGTTCTGGACCTGTAGCTCACGTTGGTCTTGACTACTGGCAAAGTGATCACCGGGCCCTTCCAGCCTGAAGTTGGGGTGAGCTGGTATGGACCCGCCCCTGGGCTCCTCGGGCTGACCGCAGATGGGCGAGCGCTCACCCCAGGCTCCGTGTGTAAAACGCGGGCTTACAGACCCAGGAGCTCCAGGGCGGGGACCGTGCGAAGTCAGCGTCCACAGGAAGGCTGAGCCACCTGCCTGCAGCCCTGGCCACTCGGGTGGTGGACGGAGCGAGTTCCTGCCACAGCCCCGTTGTGGGTTTGGAAGGAGGCCGGTCCTGCGCACAGTCCTGCGCACGGCACACTGGGCTCGTCCCCAGGCCGCCCGGTCCCGGGAGGGCGGGCCGCCGGAGAGATGAATCAGGGGCGGTTCTGCCTTCCAGTAATTCACTGCTGTTTGTTCTGCTCTCAGTGGAAAATCAGCCCTCACCACCCTGCCGCCCCCGCCGCCGTCCTCACGCCTGCAGGCCTCGGGGGACCAGAAGTCCGGCCCCGGGAGCGCCCTTTCCTTCCCTCCGTCCCCAGCATGGCAGCTGCTCAGAAGTGCGCCCTTCCCAGGGCTCGTGTCCTCGCGGTCCTGATTTGGCCCCATCGCTGCTCACACCGGGGTTGGCGGGGCTGGCCAGGCTCGGGGCTGCGGGCCCTTTGTGTGCAGATCCTTGGCCGCGCCCCTTAGTGTCGGGTCCATGGCACGTGCCAGGCACAGGGTTTTGCTCACTACGGGCTTGTTCTCATTTAACGCTTTGTAACCGTTTCCTTTGGTAACAATTTGAGCCTTTTTCTTTAGAATAATACCTAAGAGTTTCCAGGGCCACATCCTTCCCCAGAGAGGCAGCCTAACTAGTGTCCAGTGTCCAGTAGGTAGTGGCCACCCTTCCTGTGTCCACAGACTGTCGTGAGAAGCTTCGAGCTGCCAGAGGCTGCCGGGTGCAGCCCGGCCCCTGCGGTTTGCCAGCTGAGCCTCTGGCGGTGCCGGGCAGGGTCAAAACCGCCGCCCGCGACCTGGGCCACCGGTGGCCAGACCTGGTGCGGTGCGGGTGCCCCCGGCGCCCACCGCGTGAGCGTCACGAGGCACGTTAATGCACCTTGTTTCATTTCCCCCTCATGAGACCCCTCTGAGACGGGCTCTGTTCACCCCACTTAGCGATGAGGAAGGTGAGGCTCGGGTGGGGGGGCCTGCCCGCGGCCATGCCTTGAGGACATGGCTGCAGGGAGGACTTTGCGCCCAGGCCTGTCTGGTACCCCCGTGGCCCGCTCACAGCCCGGTTATCCTTGGCTGTTGGCAGAGTCACTGGGAAGTGGAGGGTAGGAGGCGAGGCCTGGCCTCCCGGGCGCCGGGCAGTGCCCAGTACTGTTTGCTCCATAGCTGCCCCTGTTCAGTCGGCATCGGAGTCCCAAACTGGGCCCTCCCTGCCAGCCCCTGCCATATCCCAAACTTGCTGTGCAAGGAAGTCAGCTGCCCTGGCCTCAGGCACAGCTCTTCATAAAATCTGGGCGACATCACCTCCTAGCTGGCCTTGAACTTGGGGCTTCATCAGAGCGGCTCATCAACACCTGCGGACTTCTCTCCAGGAAGCTGGAGCGCGGACTCCGATTCTCTAAGGGGCGGGCGGAGCCATCGACGTAAGTCGTTTCTGAAGAGCAGGCCCCTGACCGTGCGTTTGGCTCCTCTCTGGGGCTCCTCTCAGCCAGGTTCTCTGCAGGGCCCTGGGGACCCAGTTGGAAAGTGCCGTCCTGGCCTCACGGGGCGTGGGTTCTCCCCTGGGGCTGGCAGGAGCGTCCCCTCTTGGCTCTGGCACTGGGCGCCCAGCTGGAGGTTGGTCCTTTAGCCTGAAGTCCCTTGGGAGCGTTGGGCTGGGTGAGCCCACGCCACCGTCGGCAGCCATGCCCGTGCGGAGCCACGGGCCGCAGGGAGACAGGACGGGCCGGCGGCCCTGGGACCTCCTGCTGCTGTCTGTGTGGGAGGAGCTGGGGCCCCAATTTGGGAACCAGGTAGGGCAGGGGACACTGCAGGTACGAGGCCTCTCTGTGACCGTGTGACCGCACACCATCCTTTCCCACGAGCACTGGACTCCTGGCACTAACCCTGGCAGGTCGGCACCCAGAAACACCGAGCATCCCTCACCTCCTTGAACCCCTTGACTCTGCAGGTGAGGCCACTGAAGCCTGGAGGAGAGGAATGGTTGTGCTTGTCACCCAGGGTGACCAGCTGGGACCGGATCTGAGGGCGGCTTCGAGCCAGGCTCCTCTCAAAGCCCATGCACTGCCTGGCAGCAGCGTGCCCCGGGCCTCGGTGCTCTGACCTGTGACTTGGGCCCGAGCTGCTCGTTCCACTCGCCCCAGGGCTGGACGTGGCCGTGCCGTGTGCGTGGTGCGGCCCCAGAGGGCCAGGCACCTCTGTGGCTCAGACCTACTGGGTAGAAACACTTGGGAAATGGGTGACTTTCTGCTTTGCTGGGACAGACTTGGGAGGGTCTCAGTACCCAAGTGGAAAGAGGGCTGGAGATGAAGGACTCGGGGGAATGATTCCAGCCTCCGAGGAGCCCTCATTTTCCCTGTGCTGTAGAGAGTCGGGGTTGGGCTGGGTTTGGAATTCTCCAGGCTCATCCTTTGGGAGGGGCTCCTGCTCCCGGAGTCCATGGAGCTCAGGGCAGTGCCCGGCGCGCAGCGGGTGCTTTACAAGTAAGGAATAAAGAGCCAGTGAGCGAAGGCCTTGTGGGTTGAGAGTGGCCCTCCATCCAGCCCATCCCGACACTGGGGCTGGCACAGACGTACTGGGCGGGAGCAGGGGCTGTGTGCAGGACCGTGACGTGACAGTCCCTGCAGCGCGTCAGCGCTCGGGCAGCGGGACTGCCAGCGGGCGTCTGCAGGGCTGGTGCACCAGCCGGTTCTGCGACCTCAGCCCTCTGGAGGGGTCAGCGCCCAAGGCAGGAAGTCAGCTGACGTGTGCACAGTGCTGCCCTGAGGAGGAAGTGAGGAGGCGGGCAGGGGAGGGGCGGGAGTGGGGTGCTCAGCCTGGGTCCCTGGGGCCTGTTTGTGGGCTCCTCTTTTCATCCAGCAGCTGGGCTTCCAGTCGTGTGGTGCAGGCAGGTCAGGAGCGAGCGGGGGCCGTACCCACACCCTTGTATTGTCCCCGCAGCGCCCCCCCCCCACATTATCCCTGCCTGTCCATGCAGCATGGGGGCCAGAACCAGCCCAGGAGGACTCTGGGCAGTGACCGCCCCCCAGCTCTACCCCTCTTGGCCTCCACCTGCCTGCCCTTCCACACCAGCTGGACAAGGAACATGGGGAGCCGAGTTAGGGCGTCAGAGCCTCGACTCCTCGTAGCAGGCTGGCACCAGGGCCATCCGGGGCTCTGAGGGGTGACCCGGTTCCCTCTCACATGTGCAGAAGGTTTGCTCGGCCACAGTGCTGAGCGTGGCTGGCCCCTCCGCCCCCTCCCTCTCCGCTACCTCTGCTGCTGTGTGGCCTTGGCTTTGGGGTGGCTGGGGCAGGAAGCTGCCTCTGAAGGGAGGTTGGGGACCCCTTGGTGAAGAGGAGGTGCATGGAGCCCGATGGCACCCATCAGTCCCTTGTTTTTCCTTCCTTGTTAGATGAAGAAGTGTGCTTTATCACTGCCAGGGGCCCCAGGGGGGTCACGGTCGGAGCCCACAGGTCCTCGTTCAGATGAGCCCTTTCCTCTCGGATAAGCCCCCGGCTCGGGAAACAGTGCCCACGGGTGAGGGAGGCTGGCTTCCCAGGGAGGTCAGGGACATTCGCGCTGGGGAGCCTGGAAATTGATCGTCAGCAGAAGGAACCGTTCCTTATCAGGAGCGAGTCGCTGGGGGAGGGACGGGGTGCAGAGAAACAGCACCTTTGGGATCCCGTGGACCAGGGTTTGATGCTCAGCCTCACTGCTCTCTAACCAGCTCACCACTCTGAGCCTGTGTCCTCGTTTGGAAAATGGGGACAGAAACTTACCTGCGAGGGTTGGTGTGCAGATCACATAAGCCAAAGGCTAGAAAGCAGCTAATACACCTGTGGGTACTCAGCAGATGGTAGCTACCATCATCATCATGATCATCACCATCATCACTACCACCACCATCACAATCACTACCACTCTGCCATCACCATCACCACCGCCATCACCACCGCCATCACCAC
>PVJL010016615.1:0-20454 GCA_004026885.1 Lyroderma lyra
AGAAAGGGGAGGGGGTGGGAGAGGAGGGGGGAAGCTAAATATAAGGTGATGGAAAGAGAAGTCACATTAGGTGGTGAACTTATTATACATCAAGTTGACAATGCACTGTAGAATTGTATGCCTGAAACCTATGTAATCCTTGCTAACAGATGTCACCCCAATAAGTCTAACAATAAAAATGAATTAAAAAAAAAGAAAAAAAGAAAATGAAATAAGTATATCAAATAATTTTCGGTACTCCTAAGTTCACAGGAGCATTATTCACAATGCCTAAGATATGGAAGCAAACTTAATGTCCAATGATTGATAAATGGGTAAAGAAAATATGGGATATATGTTTAAGGGAAGAGTATTCAGGCTTAAGAGGAAAGAAATCCTATCATTTGTGACAACATGAATGGACCTAAAGGACATTATGCTAGGTGAAATAAGCTGGACATAGAAAATCCAACACTGCATAATCTCACTTATATCTAGAATAAAAAATATCAAACTAATAAAAGCAGAGATTAGAATGGTGATTACCAGGTGAGGGGGAAATGGGATATATCAATTAAAGTATTCAAATGTTCAGTTATGAAAGAAGAACTAGTCCTGGGGATCTAATGTACAGCATGACGCCATAGTTCACGGTATTGAATTGAACATTTGACACTTGTTATGAGAGTAGATATGAAGTGTCCTTACACACACACACATACACACACCCAAAAGAAGAAAGAAGAAAACAGTAACTATGTGAGATGAAGAACAGAATCATCAGCTTGGTTGTTGTGATTTTATAATGTATATATCAAAACATCAAGTTGCACACCTTAAATATATACAATTTTTATTCATCAATTATATCTCAATAATTGCAGGAGAAAGTGAATGTAATATAACTACACAGCTAGTAGAATGGGTAAGATTAAAAAGACCAATGAACACAAGTGATGTCCAGGTTGTAGGGGAACAAACTCATAAATTGCTAGTGGGAATGTAAAAGGCATATATAATTTGGGAAACACTTGGCAATTTCTTCAGAAGTTAAATCTACATATACCATATGATCTAGCCATTCAATTTTTGTTTATTTATTCAAGAAAAATAAAATCATATATTTACCACAAATATGTGTAGCAGCTTCATTGGGAATAATCAAGAGCTGTAAGTGAACCAACTATCAACAAATGAATTAGCTAAACAAATTTTAGGATATCTATACAAGGGAATATTATTTGGCAATAAAATAAACTTTTGATACACATGATGATATGTATATATATTAAAATAATTGTCTATCATAGTTTAGTGGTTACCAGAGGGAAAGGGGGGAGGGGGGAGGAAGGAGGGAAGGGTAATTCAACTATATGGTGATGGAAAGAGAACTGACTCTGGGTGGTGAGTACAAAATGCAACACATAGACAATGTAGAATTGTATACCTGAAACCTATGTAATTTTATGAACCAATGTCACCCCAATAAATTTAATAAAAAAAAGCATTTAAAGATAAAAAATAAAAATAAAATAGTTGTGTCTCATGAATAAAGCTAGGCAAAAATATTGTATATACCATATGATTGTAGAAATGTGAAGTAATCTATGGTGTCAGAAGGGTGATTGGTGGTTGCCTTGGTAATTGAGGAGTTTCCAAGGAGACAATTGGAATAATGGATATAATTTTCTTGATTGTGGTTATGTATACATGAGTGTATAGATGTATCAAAATATAAAAATGTGTACATTTCAAATTGTGTAGTTTATATTATGTTTATTACACTTCAATAAAAGTAAATAAAATGAAAAAGTTATTAATGATATAAGAGAAATGCAAATAAATCTATTTTGTTGTAAATACAATTTTATATATTAAATGTATAAAATTACCATATATATTACATTTCTAATATAATGTATATAATATACCTTAATGTGTACAAATTAATATATGTATATTAGCTTCAAAACAGAGCAAATATAATTTTCTAATATTTATCAATCAATTTCAAGATATGGTCATAACACAGATAAGGGAATCTTCAAAGTTACTACTTTTCAGATTCAACTTGGAAAGTTTTTACTACCCATCCATATCTGTGACCATGTGCCTGCAGTTTCTGATTGTGTCAGCCAAGAAAAGAAGGTGGTGGCTAAGAATGTGTATTATTTAAAAGCTCCCAGAAAATTTATATAAGAACCATAGATTTGGATTTCTTAATCTGGCCATATTAGAACCTTTCTCAAGTTAAAAAGAAAACAACCAACAACCTAAAAATCAAATTATCTGAGAACACAAAAAATACTTGGGAACAAATAATATAAGAATTTAAAGGTACCAAATAATTTACTAAAAAGTATAAAATCTTTTACAGATTATTCTTGGACCAATGACTTTATAAAAGTATTCAGAATAAAGAAGAAATTTGAACATACCACATAAAAATTAGGGGCAGAGAACCACCCCTAAAAGGATATATATAGTTTGATATATGACTGAACAAAAAAATTATATAATCATATAATTTATGCTTTCAATTTAATAAAAAATATGTGAACAAACAGAAACTAAGGAAGCCAGTAATAAGAAATAAAAGATAAAACAGAATAAAATATAGTAATAGATTATAAAATAAGTTAGAAACAGTGTGCATGAATTGACACAAATGTAATTAGAAAATTTGTATATAGTTATGACATTTCAAACTGAATATACATTGAAGTAGTGATATTGGTTCCTTCATTGACCTTTTTAGAAATATGTTAGTTTTCTATTTCCACAATAATACATTTCTTAGAATTCTCAGATGGCTTAAAATTATACAAAAGATAATAATAATGTTCAAAAATTAATGTATTAATACAATTCAATGGAGAAAAGAATAGTCTGTTTATTTAATGGTGCCAGAATGCCTAGATATGTGTAAAACAACGATACTGTATATCAACTTTACATCACAAAAAAATTAACTAAAATAGCTCATAGATCCAGTGTCAGAGATAGAAAATAAAACTTGTTGAAGAAAAATAGCAATAAATCTTTGTAATATTATTTTAGGCCTTATTTTTGGATAATATCAGGCAGAAGCAATAAAATGGCAGTGTGAGAAGTACTCCTGAAAAACTCCTCTGGAGATTACGGGGAATAAAACATCTATAATTCAACTAAGAACTCCCCACGTAACACAGAGACACAACTAAAAACTCTGCTTTTCACATCAAAGTACCTACAAGTGGGTAGTGGAGCAAATGGAGGAGAAAAAAAGGGGAGGTGCCCAGACATGGGCCATGCATAACTCCCTACTTGGAACTCTACTGCTGGGGGAGGAAGAAGTAAAAAGGTGGCCGATGAGCATTCCAGACTTCACCCATTTGTGTAACAGAGAAAAGGAGGCCCTGAGGTGGGGGCTATGAGACACTACAACCAGACCTCACTTTGGACCCCAGTAGGTGCAGACCAGGTCTGTGAGATGCAGCAGCCTGACTTCAAGAGAAGGGAAAGTAATGGGGATGGTGAGAGGCCACAACTTGACCTCACTCTGGCTGGGAAGGAGAAAGAAGGAGAGGGCTGTGCACATGCACATTTCTCAGGCACAACCAGCATGATCTGAGAGACAGGTGTATAAGACTGATGCCAAGGCTTAGGGCAGGGTCCTTGGAGCAAAGTGAGAATAGAAAACATAAGCTGCCTGCACGGCCCCCAGACCCCAGGAAGAAAACAAAGGCACAGATCCTGGACTCCTCTCCCCTGCAGACTCCTGCCCTCCCAGTATCAGCAGTGCACACCAAAGAAACTGCAGCAGCAAGTGTCAGGTTAAAGATCATAATATCTACAGAGAGGCTGCCTGAGTGAGAAACCAGAGAATGGAGCTCAAAGTAAATTTGAACAACAGAAAATCACAGTAAATGGGATGAGTCAAACGACCCATCAGAGACAGAGCTCAAAATAATGATTGTAAAAATGCTCAGGGAACTTAATAATAATTTCAACAGAGAGATGGCAACCATAAAGAAAGACATAAAAACCATTATAAAGGACTAGGCAGAGGTAAAGATTACATGAACTGAAATAAAGACTGGAATAGAAGGAGTTACCAGACTAGATGAAGCACAAGTGCAAAGCAGTGATTTGCAAGAAAAACCAGCAGAAAACACCCAGAGAAAAAAAGAATTAAAAAAAAAAAACAAACAAGAGTGGCTTGGGATTCCTTTGGGACAACATGAAGGGTAACAACATTCATATTATAGGGCTACCAAAAGGTGAGGAGGAAAAGCAAGGGATTGAGAATTTATTTGAAGAAATAATGACTGAAAATTTTCTTAACCTGGTGAAGGAAATAGATGTACAAGCCCAGGAAAAAAAGAGAGTCCCAAACAAGATGAACCCAAACAGGAGCACACTGGGACACATCATAATTAAAATGGCAAAAGATAAAGAAAAAGAGAAAAATTTAAAATCAGCAAGAGAAATGCAAGTAGTAACCCATTTGACTCCCAGCTGATTTCTCATCAGAAACTTTGCAAGGCCAAAAAGGAATTGCAGAAAATATTCAACGTGCTGAAAACCAAGAATTAATGTATCCAGCAAGGCTAGCATTGAAAGTTGAAGGATAGATAGAGCTTTCCAGGCAAGGAAAAGCTAACGCAATTTATAACCACCAAACCAGTACTTCAAAGAATATTAGAGGGACTTCTTTAAGATGGGAGGTGAGATGGGAGAGTGGGCACAATAAGGGAAAGGATTGAAAAGTTTGGTTTGGTTGTTACAAGGCAATAATCATGGGGATATAGAGTATAATATGGGAATATAGTCAATAAGATTGCAGTAACTTTGTAAGGTGTCTACAAATGGGTACTAGATTTGTTGGGGTGTTAGGAGAACTGGAGGGATGGGTAAAAAATGGGGAAGAAATTAAGAAGTACAAAATCATAGTCACAAAACAGTCACAGGGATGTAAAATACAGCATAAGGCATACAGTCAATAACATTGTAATAACTATGTACGGTGTCAGAGGGGAACCAGATGTATTGGAATGAAGTTTTAGTAAGTTATATAAATGGCTCGTCACTGTGCTATAAACTTGAAACCAATATAATATTATATGTCAAATGTGATTGAAAAATAAGAACAAACACAAAAATTAACAAAGTGACAGAATAAAATAGATATACTTGATGTTGTCCAATTAAAAAACTTTTGTGCCTCATAAGACAGAATATAGAAAGTTACCAAACAATGCATATAATGGGAAAAGGTTTTTGCAAATCATTGTTTCTATTTTTTATTATTAAATTCATTGCAGTTACATTGGTTAGTAAAAGTATATAGGTTTTAAGTGTATAATTCTACAATACATCATCTATGTGTTGCATTGTGTACTTACCACCCAGAGTCAGTTCTCATTTCATCACCATATATTTGACTTTCTCTGCCTCATCTACTACCCACAGCCCATTACCCTCTGGTAATCACTAAACTACTGTCTGTCTCTATGAATTTTTGTTTCTTTGTTTGTTTTGTTCCTTTGTTGTTTTCAGTTTTATATTTCATATATGAGTGAAGTCATATGTTCTTGACTTTTTCTGTCTGTCTTATTTTGCTTAGCATGATGATCTCAAGATCCATCCACTCATGTTGTCACAAGTGGTGGCATTTCATCTGTCCTTATGGCCAAGTAATATTGCATTGTGTACATATACCAATCATCTATTGAAGAACAATTAATTTGTTTCCATGACTTGGACACCATGAATAATGCTGCAATAAACATCAAGGTACATGTATTATTATCAAAAACCTTCTGCACAGCAAAAGAAACCATCAACAAAACCAAGAGGCAACCAATTAATGGGAGAAGATATTTGCAAACTGCACCTCTGATATGAGACTAGTATCCAAAATATATAAAGAACTCACACACCTTAACAACAACAACAAAAACAATAAACAATTCAATTTAAAAATGGGCAGAGGACCTGAACAGACACTTCTCTCAGGAAAACATACAAATGGCCAACAGCTATATGAAAAAAATGCTCAACTTCACTGACTATTAGGGAAATGCAAATCAAAACCACAATGAGATACCATCTCACACCTGTTAGAATGGCTATCAACAAGACAAATAATAAATGTTGGAGAGGCTGTGAAGAAAAGAACCCTCAAACACTGCTGGTGGGAATGTAAATTGATAAAGCAACTATAAAAAACAGTATGGAGTTTACTCAAAAATTTATCTTATAAGTGACTTGCATTCAGAATACATAAAGGACACTTATAACTCTAAGACTGACACATAACCCTATTTAAAAATGTACAAATAATTTGAATAGACATTTCTCCAAAGATGACAAACAAATGGCTAATGAGAGTAATCACATGAAAAGATGCTCAACATACATATTCTTTCAAGTTTCGGTCTAGGAAGATGAACGACCTCTAGAGATCTGCTGTAAAACATTGTATCTGTACTCAATAATGATGTATTTTACAGTTAAAATTTTGTTAAGAGGGTAGATCTTATAGTAAAATAAAATGCAATTTTGAAAATAAAAAGGAAAGTAACATAAGTTGAAAAGAAGGAAGACTTGACCCAGAATTTTTGAATTGCTCTGAAGCCTCAACTTTTTAAAACACAACTTGCCCATAAATAAAACTTAGATTCAATAAAAGAAAGGAAAACTCAAATCAAAACTACTTCACATCCACTAGAATAGTAGTAATAGTAATAATAAAAAATAATGATAATAATAAATGTTAAACTTGGGAAAATAATTTTGGAGAGCACATAGAGAATTTGCAGCCCTCATACATTTTGGGTAGGATTAGAATGTGGTAGTCATTTTGCAAAATTGTATTTGTCAGTTACTGAAAAAGTTATACATACAGTGATCATATGATTCAGGTGCTCCACTCCTGCAGTTCTACTGAAGAGAAATGAGAACATAAGTCTTCACAAAAACACATATGCAAATGTTTACAGCAGCATTATAACAGCCTCCAAAAATAGTTCATACAACCCAAATATCCATCTGCTGATGAATGGATGAACAAAACCTGGTATATTAATGCCTGGAACATTATTCAGAAATAAAAAGGAGTAAGTACTGATATATGCTACAACAGGAATAAACCTGGATACATTGTGCTAAGTAAAAGAATACAATCAGAAAAACCACAAATTATATGATTCTGTTTACATAAAATGCTCAGAATAGGCAGAAAGAAAGTAGGCGAGTGGTTGCCAGTAAGTAGCTGGAGGAGGCAGGAATGGGGAGCAGCTGCTAATGGATATGGGGTTTCCTTTTAGTGTGATGAACACTTGCTGATTTCTCAGCAAGTGCTTGGCAACACATGCTAGAAGCTGAATGAATGAGCACAACTCTTCATCCAACAATTTTATCCCCATTTTCTTACTCAGAAAATTATGCAAGCTCATTAGACAGGAGTGATCATCCATGTATTGCTTGTGGTCACACAAAATTAGTAACATATCCAAAGCCCAATAATACATAAGCAGGGGTTGTCCACATGAGAAATGACACTTGGCATAGAAATGATAAGATAAATTTGACTTTAGTTACATAGAATTATGTTCATCCCCTATTGTTAGGTGCAAGAAGCCCAATGACAGAATATAGTTGACAATGTGTACCCATATTGTCATTGACATAAGAATAGGAATAGAAAATTCCAGGGCTTGACAGCTACATGATACCTGGACCTCTTTTGCCCAGAATAGAGTTGGCCAGAAACTTTTCTGTTGGAGGCAGACATAAGAGTGTAAAATGTGGCCTCCAAACTTGTGATACTGGCTAAAGACTAATTCTCACACACCTTGTGGATGAGACATGTTACTTTTCCCACAGAATGCCTGAGATCAGAGGGTCCTTCCAGTTCTGATATGTACCTCTAGCCACCTTAACTAGCACACAGTGACAATAATCAGTAGCTACCACCACAGCCAAGATTATGTACAAAAATGGACATAAAATACCCCATTCCATAGTTTGGTTAATGTTAGAGAAGGGGCCAAAGAGGGAAGGAAACTCAAAATGAAAGAGCCAGATTGCACGCATGCATGCACACATACACACACCAGTTCTCATACAGACAAGAGTAGAAAATGCTCAAGTTCTACTGCAAAGTTAAGTACCCCTTTTAACACCGACCTGCAATGTAAGGGCACCTACTGAAATAGCAGGTATTAACCCCAAAAGGAACTGGTAAAGACAGAAAGACCACAAATTGCCTAATTCTCCTCTGAGGACATGGGCATGTTGATAAATTGAATCAGTAGACTCAGTATTCTGAACCAGCTGGCACTCTTAAGCAACATGCAAAATCTCAAGAAACCAGCAAAAAGTTTTGTCAGTTGCTTGTGGTGCTAATTGCTTGAGTTCCAGTCAACAGAAAGTCTACTGTGTTTTAGAAGCATATTCTCCTACTGCAACCACAAAGCATGCACAGAGTACAGGCTGTATAAGGTAAACCCCTCATTGAACATCAATATAATATTTCAATTACACATACATGCCACATGGCTAAATAAAGCCCTGATAATACAGTTTCTGCATTTTTCCAGGAGTAATCAGTAATTAGGATAAAAGACAAGGGCATCAGCCTCTCCTGAAAGAGGATCTCCTTTTCTTCTTTTGACTATTAGGATCTCGGGCCAGAATGCCTCAGGTCCAACAAAGTAAATTACTGATAATTTGTAGGACATGTTCTCTTTAGAGTAGTGGAGCTCAGAAACTCCTGGGTTCTCCTCGAGGTCCATAACAACAATGCCCTTGTCAACAGAGGGCACCCATACTGAGCCCTTGCTCCTGACACTGACATCAGGCCAAGGAGATCAGTGTTTTGGGATTCTTCTGTCCTAACCTACTGGTCCTTGCAGTAGGGGAATATGTGATCCTGACAGTGTCACTTATTCTAAGCCCTCCAGGAACAGATAATGGGGATCAGCTGATGGAATAAAAAACAAGTGATGTTAATTGCTCTCTTCTCTCTTGAAAGTATTGAGAAAAAAAGGAAGAGAAAGGGACATAAATTTATTATTTGTTGGTCGACATTTGTGGCATTGCTGTGCACCCTTTACATAATTATCAGGGGGAACAAACAGAAAACCACACACACAGTGAAAAATACACCAACACACATACACTTAGACATATCCAATGTCACTTGTTGTTTTGGCTTGAGCACAAAAGATATCCAGAAGAGGTTTGGTTGCTAGTTAAAGGGATAAAGGGGCAAAAACCTACCCAATACCAAGTCCAATCTTGATAGAAACTTGGCCTCAGGTATTCAAGATAATTTCCAAAAGTCATAATGAGTAAAGGCTGCAGGAGTGAGAAGAAACAAATCAGAGCGATCCACATAGCATAGTATACCCAACAAAGAAACAAAGCCATGTTTCTAAGCTGAGCTGACGAGAGTATGCAATTGAAGTAAGCCTATGGGCTCAGCTCTCTGCAGGGAAGAGCGACTACTGCGTAGGGCACAGCAGGTTCCCACTGTTACTGTAAGTCTGCAGCCTGTGGAATCACCACAGAGCCTGTGCCAGGCTGGTGTGACAGACAAGGGCACAGATAGAATAGAAAGGAAGCATTTATAAGGAAATCACAGTGCTTAGGCCTCATCCTTTATGTCCCTGTGATGACAGCAGTCTGCCTTTCCCTTGTTCTAACTGGTGTTTGTTTGTTTGTTTGTTTTTAGTTCTTTTGAGGAGCTCTGGGGACCACAGCACCCAGAAGCCCTGACATGTCTCCTCCCATCCTGTTGAAAACAATTCCAAAAAACAGGTTTTGCATTCTCCTTTTCCCCTGGAATCTATTATTTCATCATGACCCAGTTAGGCTGTTGGGACCACTGCATCCTGAGACAGAGGGTTCTCCATGCTTTGCCCATGAAGGGCTTAGGGTGGTTGTATCAGAAAACTATTCTGAGACATCTGGCAGAGTCCAGTTAGAAAGACCTGCTGTTGAAATCAACAAGAGGCCTAGTAAAATATTCCATGGTATGCTTTAGCGAAAAGGTAGAAAGGCTGACATCAGTCATTGATGATTACATATGTGACCCACAGTAGACACTATCACCCTGTCCTAACATGACATAGAAGTCTGCAATATCCTCCTGGGAATAACTGAGTTTTATGGTTTTCAATGAGTTGCATATTTTACCTTTTTTCAGAGATTAAAAGTTCATTTCTCCCTTCCATAGTGAAATCACTTAGCTCTCAATCTGATATTCTGTAGTTTCAAGCTTTTCCCTCAGGTGGACTAGACTTTCAATTGTCCCAAAACATGGGTGGGTTTTCCTCTTTCTGAGGACAGGAAGATCTGGTCTTTCTGTGGATTCTGCCTTGAACTGTGCAGGACACTAAGCATGAGCCCAAAGCAGTCCAGAAATGACTGCATGTGCACCTCCTATTGGCTGTGAGGATGCAGCACATGAAGCTCAAACCTAAGGTTTTTATTGGCAGGGATTTCTTTTGGCTGATTTTATTCATTCAATTTCTTTTATGTTTTTTTTCAAATCCATGTACTTCATTTAAGTATAGTCAGTATGCAACATTACATTAGTTTGAGGAGCACAATACAGTGGTCTGACGTTTACATACAGTGTGATCATCACACTTAGTCTAGTAGTCATCTATCACCACATAACCTATCAAAATATTATTGACTGTATTTGCCTCATCATTTCAACCCATCCTCCACACTCATAAGTTTGTAAGGAAAAAAAGTATGAAACTCTCACACACTCATCCAGATATTGATACAGCAGACACTTGATGCACACATGTGGATTTAAGCTCACACTTAAGTAGATACACAACATTCCTACATAATCAACACATTTTCAAACATACCCAGGCACTCATGGACATTTTCTCACAGACACACATGCAAGCACACATGCATTTACATGTGCCTAGATGCCCACACACCCACTTTTCATGCACCATCTCCCACCCAGAGACAACAAAAAAGCTCAACCTGCTACTCATGTAAATTCACTATCTAAACACTTAGAGACATGGCACATCAGCATAACCCCCACAGCAGGGCAGTACAAGCTAGAATGACCCTGGCTGTCCCAGTCTGATGACAACAAAAAAGCCCCTCCAAGTCAAGCATCTGAGCCAACCTCTCCTTGAGTCACCATGCCTTTCCCTTCAGCACCCTACCTGCCTAGGTCTTGGTCAATGTCCTCAGCCCTTTGCCTGGTTCTGGCTTGGAAAGGGAGGGAGTATGCCTGGAAGCATGGGAGGGGGAAGGGAGCACTCTGCCTGTACTTCCTGAGTCACAGGACAGAGTTAAAGAAACCACCAAACTACTTGCACCAAGAGCTCATTCCCCAGCTGCCTCAGCCTGGCTGAGCAGTGGGCTTGACATGAGCTAAAAACTCAGAAGGTGGAGCATGAAGCTGGACCCACAGCCCTGCTGTGGAGGTGGGGAGTATACAGATTGAAAATGGGGAGGGAAAGAATAAGTTGGAAAAATGGTGCAATGGTTGGGTTGTGGATAATGTGTGGGGGTGGGGTGGAGGTTATGAAGGTAGGAGACTGGGGGAGAGGGAGGAAGAAATGGGTGGGTATAAGGGGAGCTGGAGGAAGGGAGGAATAAGGTGAATAGGGAGTGGTGAGTGTTAAGGGACAGAAGGTTGAAGATGGAGGCTTAGAAGAGGAGGCAAATGGAAAGGGAAGGTCAGGGGGAAGTAATGGGGCCCCAGGGTAATAAGAGGACACAGAACAGGAGTGTGGGTGAGGGAAGAGCCTGCTGCCTGGCCAGCATCAACAACATGAACAACAATGTTATTTATTGAAAGTTAATCCTCTCTCAAAGGAGCTATATTGGGCAATTCACCTGTACAGGTCAAGGTGCCCAGGGTGGCTGAATCCATGCCATGCATTATTCCCCTCCCAGAGCTGCCCTCAGGAGGTTCTAACTTCCCAGGCTTTGGCTGGTTCCATTTTGCATGAGTGGAAACTGAGGGAAGAGCAAAGGGGAAGGGGCAGGCAGGAAAGGTGGGTTTCTTCATCACTTGGTTAGTCAACAGACATGGAGCTAAAGTAGAAATAAGGGTGAACCTGGCCTCCAGGGGAGGGGTTAAATTGGAAGCCCACATGTCCAGTTGCCCCACAGGCCCCCTGGTGCCTGGCCAAGTTCTGATTCTCAAGGAAATGGGATGGGCATTGGCTCCCAGACCACCCCATTTCAGGCAATTTCACAGAGCAGGGCAGAACTGGACCTGCTCTCATCCTGGGCCATCTCTGAATCTTGGTTGCTTTAACCTTGATGGCACTCATGGGGGAAGGGTTGTTGTAACAGTCAGTCTTTACTGGGCCCCTGACACAGCAGTTCCTTCAGCAGCAAACATTTGACTTGTTTGTCCTGTGCTTGGAATGATTGTCAGGAATTGTTCATATGACAGGCACTTCATATAATACCACAGTCCTTGAGCTCATCTTCGCTTGTAGTACCACCAACACTTCATTTCATCCTCACCCCAGGCCAGACAAGAGGGGCAAGGTGTTCCCTCTCCACTGTCCCAGTGCATCACAGTCCCCATTAATAGCAATGCTTGGTAAGTCAGATTTGGCCACTGCCAAAGGGCTGGGCATTCCTGCAAGGCTGCTGGAGCCCACCCTGACCTGTTAGACTTAGCTCTTTTACCATTGAAGTGGGAGCTGCATTTGCATTCTCTCTTGGCCCTATTGCTACAAGCACCTTCAGCAGTGGCTCCTCAGCCACTAGTCCTTACTTAATCTGGAGACAGGTGGAAAGAGGATAGCACTGGAATTTTGGGCCTGCTTGCAGCCAGGAACTCCAGCCTCTGGCATTTATGAGATCTGACAATTAAGTTTGCAAACTTTCTACTGTGTTTTACATTGGCACCACTGTACAAATAACTCAGCGAAGTTTCATAATCTTGGTATATATGTGTCTCGCAGGTCTGCTTGTGCCAACATGTGGTGGTTTCTTACTGAATGGCATTTATTATTGTTGCATGTTTTTGTGTGCCATCAAGAGAATACTGAAACTTGAATTAGAGCAATGAACAAATTCTTGTTAAACTTGGCAAGAGTGAAAGTGACATCAGGGACATGTTAGTCCAAGTTTATGGGGATAATGCCATGAAGAGAACAGCAGTGCACAAATAGATTAAAAGTTTTTCTGAAGGGAGAAAAAGTGTCACTGATGAAGAGAGGTCAGTAAATAGCAGAACTGATGAAAACATTGAAAAAATTTATTGAATTATACATCAAAAACATTAACTGACTGTGAGAAATGTAGCAAACCAAGTAAACATTGATAGAGAAACAATTAGGAAAATCTTAACTGAAAATCTTGGCATGAGAAAGGTGTGTGCAAAAAATGGTCCCAAAGGAGCTCACTGATGAAGAAAAAGCAAAGGTGAGATGAAGTTTGCCAAGACCTTTTGGAGAGGCAAGATGATGTTTTGGGCCACGTTATCACTGGTGATGAAACATGAGTGTACCAATATGACCCTGAAACAAAGCGTCAAAGTGCACAATGGAAGTCATCCAATTCTCCATGACTAAAAATTTCCATCAGTCCAAATCAAGAGTCCAAATCATGGTGCTAACCATTTTTGATATCAGATAGATTGTTCATTATGAATTTGTACCAACTGGACAGTTCAACCAAGTTTACTACTTGGGAGTGCTGAAAAGGCTGAGTGAAAAAGTTAGACAAAAACAACCTGAACTTTTTGCCTACAACTCATGGCTCTTGCATCACGACAATGCACCAGGTCACACAGCACTGTCTGTGAGGAACTTTTTAGATAGTAAACAAATAACTATATTGGAACACTTCCTACTCACCTGATCTTCCTCCTGATGACTTTTTCTTTACTTGAAGATAAAGGATATGTTGAAAGGAAGACATTTTGATGACATTCAGGTCATCAAGGGTAATAGAATGTCAGCTCTGATGGCCATTCCTGAAAAAGAGTTCCAAAATTGCTTTGAAGAGTAGACTAGGCACTGGCATTGGTTCATAGCTCCACAAGGGGAGTACTTCAAAGGTGACCATAGTGATATTCAGCAATGAAGTATGTAGCACTTTTTCTAGGATGAGTTTAAGAACTTAATTGTCATACCTCAAATGAGCTATAAATCTCAGATAATTATTCTGTGGAAGTGGCCCTTTCATCATTTCCTAGACTGCCAAGCTGCGTGAAGTTGGCAGACAGAAAGGACAGATATAGTGTGATTTCACTTTCATGTGGGATTAGTAGAGAAAGCAAAAACCAAAGTAGCAAAATGAACAAAACACAAAGTCATTGATATAGACAAAATAATGGTGGTGCCCTAGGGAAATGGGGTAAAAAGAGAACCAAATCTTTATATGGCTCAAGTAGCAGGTGAGGGAAGAAAGCTAAACATTGGGTGCAGAGCACACAATAAAAAATACACATGCTGTGTTATCAGGTTGTACACCTAAAATTTATATCAGGTTATTAACCAATGTTTTTCCAATATATTTCATTTAAAAAAATACAGCAGGGTGTTTTGTTCTTGCAGAACTTGTTCACAAATTTTGTGGACTACAGTCCAATGACAAGTTAGGAAGTTTCCTTGATTTTATTTCATTTTTTTTATCAGTTCACAGAGATGTCTAACACAGATTGTTTGAATATTCTGAAAAACATTTTAACATGAAATGTGCATCACTGTTTAATTAGAACATGTCAAACACAGTAACAGTTTGATTTTTAAATCACATAAACTAAAAATAGTATATTAAACCATTATTGATAAGTTACATTCTGGTGGCCAAGTCATGGAAACAAGCAAAGTATCTTCTGATAGATGCCTGGATAAAGAAGCTGCAGTACATTTACACAATGGAATACTACTTAGCTATAAGAAAAGATGAAATAGGGCATTTGTGACAACATGATGGATCTTGAGATCATCATGCTAAGCAAAATAAGCCAAACAGAAAAAAACAAGAACTACATGATTCCACTCATATGTGGAACATAAAATTGAAAGCAATAAGAAAACAAAACTCATGGACACAGTCAATAATTTAGTAGTTACCTAAAGGTAAGGGGGGAAGTGTTGGGGGAGAAAGGACAGGGACACAAATATATGGTGATGGAAAGAGAACTGACTCTGGGTGGTAAACATATAGTACAACACATAGATGTATTGTAGAATCATACACCTGGAACCTATGTACTTTTTCCTAATCAATGTCACCTCAATAAATTTGACAATAAAAAATTTTTTAATAATCTCTCACAAAAAAGGAATTGGGTTGGTTTAAAAGAAAAATAAGGCAAGAGTAGAATTGGACAGTTGGGGAAGAGGAATTCAAAGGCAGAGAATGTTGGAAGCGGAAACTTAGAATATAAGGCAAAAGAAATGGGGCTTTCAAGGGAAGCAGAGTGGCTCCAGGGTGAGTGAAAAACTCAGTGAAAGGGTGGGGGAGAGGAGAGAAAAAGAAATGGGCAGTTACAGAGGACCTGGAGGAAGAGGAAAACTGGATTGTTGGGAAAGGAGAATTTCAAAGAGACAGAAGGTTGGTGGTTAAGCAGTGAAAGCAAAAGACATGGGATTGGTGCATGGGAGAAAGGAGTAATGGGATGACACAGATAGAGGGGTATAGAAGGGGAGAGGCCACTGAGAGGCCATCATCAACAGCATGGACAATGGCTATAACTAACGAGGATTAGTCCTCCCTCAAAGAAGCATTGATTGGGCAACCTACCTGCATCATTGAGTCAGTCACGGGTAACTGAGTGCATGTAAATTGGCCCCTCACAACCCAGAGCACCCCAGTGGGGGATCTACTTGCCCTGGGCCAGGCTGGTTTAATTTTGCAGAAGAGGAAGTTGAGGACACTGAGTGGATGCTCTAAGGGGCAAGGGGGCAGGTAGAAAAAAATGGGGTTTTGGTACCTGCTTTGTCAGTCAACAGACCTCAAGAGAAAGCATAAACAGAGATGACTTGGACATCAGGGCAGGGGTGAGATTGAAATTCCAAGTGGCTAACTGCCCCACAGGTCCCCTATTATTTGTCACTGTGCCAATTCTGCAGGAGGTGACTTACTGACCTCTCAATTTGAAGCAATTTCCAGGCCAGTCGCCTTATCAGGGGCCTTTTCTGAGTTTTGGTTTCTTCATCACAGCGGGCAAGGCTGGGTAGATGTCTGTAATAACAGAGTATATACGTGGCTGTGGGCAGCAGACTCCATTCAGCAGCAAACATTTCATTTGTTAGTCCTGGACTTGAAATGACTTGTCAGGACTCCTGCATACTGCAGCTACCCCAGTAATATCAGAATTCCTCCTGGATGCCTACTAGCTTGTAGCACACCTCCTCCCCACCTTCACTCGGACCAGAGCTGAGGAGCAGGATGTTCACCCTTTGGGGCCCCTAGTGACTCTGGAGCCCTAAATGACAGTAAGGCCAGTAAGCCAGATCTGGATTCTGCCCAAGGGACTGCCATTACCCACAGGTTTGCTGGGAGCCCATCCAGACCTGCCATGCACTGACATCTTTCAGCATTCAAGTGGGGACTGCGTTTGCATTCTCCCTTTGCTTTCTTGCAACAGGCTCCCATCTTCAGCCCAGAGGCCTATCCAGCCATGAGTCCTTAGTCTGGAGATGGGTGCTCACTGGAGAGCATTGGGAACTTCATGGCTGTGTTCAGCCAGCAGTCTCAAGCTCTCCCACTCACTAGCTGTAAATTTCTGATACTTACTCTGTGAAACTGGCCTTTACCACCCCTCCCAACTTGAGTTAAGTGAAATATGTCTGTCTAAAGAGTATGGGAACCAGGTCATTTCACTCCCATAAGTGATTACAAGAGAAATTAAACAACAAAGATACAAAATGAACAAAAGACCAAGTTATGGATACAGACAACAGAATGGTGGTTACTAGAAGGGAAATTAAGATGGACAGAACAAAATGTATAAGTGGGTCAACTACAGGGTGAGGGAAGGAAACTAGACTCTGGGTGCAGAGCACACAATGGGTTATACAGATGCTGTGTTTTCAGGTTGTATACCTGAAATTTTAATCAGTTTATCAAGTAATGATTTCCCAATACAATGTACCTTAAAAAATACAAAAAAATGTTTGTACTTCTAAATGTGGTTCACAGATTTTACTTACTATCATGCAGTGAAAAATTAGGAATTTCCCACTAAAAAATTTTAACATCAATTCTCAGTGATTTTTTTTTGCACTTTTAATTCATTTTTATTGTTAAGACTTATTGGGGTGACATCTGTTAGCAAGGACTACACAGGTTTCAGGCATACAATTCTACAGTGCATTGTCAACTTGATGTATATTAAGTTCACCACCTAATGTGACTTCTCTTTCCATCACCTTATATTTAGCTTCCCCTCCCTCCTCTCCCACTCCCTCCCATTTCTCCCCTCCCTAACCCACTCATTCCCAAATAAACATTAAACTGTTGATTGTGTCCATGGGTTATTTGTTTGTTTGTTCATTTCTTATCTTTGTTGCTTTCAGTTTTATATTCCGCATATGAGTGAAGTCATACAGTTCTTTGTTTTTTCTGTCTGGCTTATTTCACTAAGCATGATGATCTCCAGGTCCATCAATTTTGTTGAAAATGGCAGTATCTCATCTTTTCCTATAGCTGAATAATATTCCATTGTGTTTATGTACCACAGGTTCTTTATCCAGTCATCTGTCGCAGGGCACTTTGGTTGTTTCCATGTTTTGGCCACTGTGAACAGCGCTGCGATGAACATTGGGGTACATAAGTCTTTGTGGACAAAGGTTTTCAAGTCTTTTGGGTAGATCCCCAGAAGGGGGATTTCTGGATTATATGGTAGCTCCATTCCCAATTTTTTGAGGAACCTCCACACTGCCTTCCACAGTGGTTGTACCAGTTTGCACTACCCCCAGCAGTGTACCAGAATTCCTTTTTCTCCACATCCTCTCCAGCACTTGTTATTCCTTGTCTTGTTGATAATAGCTATTTTCACAGGTGTGAGGTGGTATCTCATTGTGGTTTTGATTTGCATTTCCCTGATAGCTAATGAGGATGAGCATTTTTTCATATGTCTGCTGGCCATTTGTATTTCTTCGTGGGAGAAGTGTCTGTTTAGTTCTCCTGCCCAATTTTTAATTGGGTTGTTTGTTTTTTTGTTGTTAAGTCTTATTAGTTCTTTATATATCTTAGATATTAGACCCTTATCTGATGCATTATTTGCAAATATTTTCTCCCATTCAGCTGGCTGTGTCTTTGCTTTGTTGATGGTTTCATTTCTGTGCAGAAGCTTCTTAGTTTGATATAGTCCATTTCATTTATTTTTGCTTTTACTTCCCTTGCCTTTGAGGTAAGGTTCATGAAGTCTTCCTGAGTCCTAGGTTATAAGTTTAGTACCGACCTTTTCATCTGCACAGTTTATTTTTGCAGATGAAGGTATTTAATCCATTTTGAGTTAATTTTTGTATATGGAGAGAGTTCACGGCTCAGGTTCATTCTTTTGCATGTGTTTTTCCAGTTTTCCCAGCTCCACCCATTAAAGAGGCTGTCTTTTCCCCAGTGTATGTTTTTTACTCATTTATCAAAAATTATTTCTCCATAAATTTGTGGATTTATTTCTAGGTTTTCGTTTTTTGTTGTTGTTGTTGTTGTTGTTGTTTTTGTTTTTTTTTTGCTTTTTGGTATGTGGGTAGCTCCCTGACTGGGAATTGAACCCAGGCTGCAGCACTGACAGTGCCAGCGACGAAGCCTTAAGCCACTACACCATCAGGGAACTCCCCATATTTCTAGGTTTTCAGTTCTGTTCCATTGGTCTATATTTCTGGTTTTCTACCAGTACCAAACTGTTTTGATTATTGATGCTGTGTAATATAAATTGAAGTCAGGGAATGTAATGCCACCAGCCTTATTCTTTTTATGTAGTGTTGCCTTGGCAATTCGAGGTCTTTTATGGTTCCATAGAAATCTGATAATTCTTTTGTGTACTTCATGAAAGTATGATTGTGGGATTTTAATGGGCATTGCATTAAATCTGTATATTACTCTGAGCAGAATGGCCATTTTAAAAATGTTAAGTCTTCCTATCCATGAACAGGGGATATTTTTCCACCTCTTAAGTTCTTTTCCAATTTCTTTCAAAAGTGTCTTATAGTTTTCTGTGTATAAGTCTGTCACATTCTTTGTTAAGTTAATTCCCAGGTATTTCATTCTTTTTGCTGTGATAGCAAAAGGAATTGACTCCCTCATTTCTTTTTCTGAGGATTCGTTTTTTGTATATAGGAATGCTGTTGATTTTTTTACATTGATTTTGTATCTTGCGACTTTACTATATTCATTTATTTTTTCTAATAGTTTTCTGATGGAATCTTTGGAATTTTCTATTTAAAAGATCATATAATCTCCAAATAGTGACAATTTGACCTCTTTCTTCCCAATTTGGATACCTTTTATTCCTTTCTCTAGCCTGATAGCTGTGGCTAGAACTTCCAGTACTATATTAAATAGCAGTGGTGACAGGGAGCATCCCTGTCTTGTTTCTGATTTTAGGCGAATAGGCTTCAACTTTTTCCCATTCAGTATGATGTTAGCCAAGGGTTTGTCATATATGGCCTTTATTATGTTGAGATACTTTCCTTCTATACCTATTTTATTTAGTGCTTTGATCATAAACGGATGTTGTGTCTTGTCAAAAGCCTTTTCTGCATCAATTGAAATGACCATATGGTCTTTATCTTTGATTTTGTTTATGTGGTGTATCCCATTGATTGATTTTCAAATGTTGAACTATCCTTGTCCTCCCGGGATGAATCCCCCTTGATTATGATGTATGATCTTTATGATGCATTGTTGTATTCTATTTGCTAATATTTTGTTTAGGATTTTTGCATCTGTGTTCATCAGAGATATTGGTGTATAGTTTTCTTTTTTTATGTTGTCTTTGCCAGGCTTTGGTATTAGGGTAATGTTGGCCTCATAGAATGAGTTAGGAAGTATTGCTTCCTCTTCAATTTTTTGGAAGAGTCTGAGGAGGATAGGCGTTAATTCTTCTTTGAATGCTTGGTAGAACTCATTGGTGAAACCATCTGGTCCAGGGCTTTTGCCTTTAGGGAGATTATGGATAGTCATTTCAATCTCATTGCTATTGATTGGTCTGTTCAGATTATCCAGTTCTTCTTGGTTCAGATCAGGTAGGATATAAATTTCTAGAAACGTGTCCATTTCTTCTAGATTGTTAAATTTTGTGGCATGAAGTTCTTCATAATATTTTCTTATAATCCTTTGTATTTCTGTGGTATCAGTGGTAATTTCTCCCCTTTCATTTCTAATTTTGGATATTTGTGTCCTTTCCTTTCATCCTTTGATTAGTCTCGCCAGGGGTTTGTCAATTTTGTTGACTTTCTCAAAGAACCAGCTCTTCGTAATATTAATTTTTTCTATTGTCTTTCTGTTCTC
>PVJL010016616.1:0-20298 GCA_004026885.1 Lyroderma lyra
TGGACAGGCTTGTAAATAATGAAATATTTCATTGGGTCTAATCAAGTCTTTACCCATAACCATAATTAATCTGAAGACATGCCAAAGGCACATGTTTTTTCTCTGTGAGTGTAAACTCTGACACATCTAATTATGAGAGCTGCTAAAAGATATCTTGGATCCATAAAGGAAGCTATCTGTAGGAGGATCAAAATAAGACAAAATCTCAAATGCAAATACTAAAACAAACTTTAGTGACAAAATTTAGTTATTCAAACAACTCTTAACAAAACCAAACCACAAATCTTTAATGTTTTAAGAATAAATAAATTCCCCTTAATGACAGTTTGAATTACTTTTTCACAAATATACACTGTGAACTATCCCAATGATAACTGTTTTCTATCTGACAGACCACTCTTCCAGTGGTCTTAATTCTGCTGCATTAATTTGAGTTGGTTGCTTTTTATGTGCCTTACTTGGAAACATTCTGTACTACTCTCCTCATACCTCATATGTTGTCATTTCACAGATAGACCCTAGTTTTCCTGAAACATATTCTTTTGTATGTTCCAAAGATAAATGAGTGAAAGGTATAATTTTAAAATCTTTCTGTGACTGAAAATTACTTTGTCTGCAACTATGATTGATATTTTGGGTTTAGACTTTGTTATTATTTGAATTATGTGCCTGCAAAATTTATACATGGAAGGAACTCTCAGTACTTCAAAATGGAAACTTATTTAAAAATAAGACCAGGCTCCTGAGCCACTTTCTTTGCTTGAGCCCACTCCTACCTCTTTGGAGTGTACTTTCTCCTCAATAAACTATCTTTTTGTTTCACCTCTTTAAAAAAAAATCATTGCAGATATAATGCAGATATAATATAAGTTAAAATTAGGTCATACTGGAGTAAGGTGAGCCCCTAATCTAATCTGACTGATATTCTTATAAAACAATGCCAATGTTACTAGACTTAGTGTGGTGATCACATCATAAGATATATTAATGTTGAATTACTATGTTGTATACCTGAAACATATAAAATATATATACAATATAATACAATATATTATATGTCAACTATATTTTAATAATTTTTAAAAATTATACCATCCTGAAGGCAATATTTTTATAAAGATTCAAAATTATTATTAAATACATTGATTCCTAATCCCTAGTGTAATGCAAAGATGTCTTAACTTTTTTTTTTTGTATGGTGGCTGTTATTTGTTGTTGCTGTTTTTTGTTGTTGTTGTTTTCAGTGGTTAACCTTAAATGTTTAAAATATATCTTGACCATAAATTATTCAACAAAACTATTCAGCATCTCTCTTACACCTGAATAAGATAATTTAATTTACTCACAGCACTCACAAAGAACTTTTCTGTTATAATTAACTAGAATTTGTTTCGATTTTTTGACACAATTCTTAGTAATTTTATATAAATTGTTAACTAACACTGTGTAAATTCCTGCTTACCATTATTATGTCTAACAACTGTCATTTTTTTCTCTGTGTTGTTGTTCCATTTTTTTTTCACTTGATGGATATTTATTGCTAGAATTATTGGGGTGACACTGCTTAATAAGAACTAAGTAAGTTCCAGGTGTACAATTCTACAGTGCATTGTCTGTGTGTTGTATGATATGTTCACCACCCAGTGTCAATTCTCTTTCCATAACCATATATTTGGCTCCTCTCCTACCCCTCCCTGTTCTACAACCCCCTCTCACCTTGGCCCCAGGTAACCACTACACTATTGACTGTGTCCATGAGTTCTTGTTGTTGTTTTGTCTTTGTTCCTCTCAGTTTTATATTCAACATATTGAGTGAAGTCATATGGTTCTTGGTTTTCTCTGTCTGGTTTGTTTTGCTTTAGCATGATGTTCTCAAGGTCCATTCATTTTGTTGCAAATGTCAGTATTTCATCTTTTCTTATAGCTGAGTAATTTTCCATTGCATATATGTATCACAACTTCTTTATTCAGTAATCAACTGAAGGGCACTTTGGTTGCTTCCATATCTTGACCACTGTGAAGTGTTGTGATGAACATTGAGGTACATAAGTCTTTGTTGATTAAGGTTTTCAAATTTTTTGTGTAGCTACCCAGAAGTGGGGTTGCCAGGTCATATAGTAACTCCATTCCCAGTTTCCTGAGGAAGCTCCACACTGTGCTCCACAGCAATTGTACTGATTTACATTCCCATCAGTGGTGTGCAAGAGTTCCTTTTTCTCCACAGCATCTCCAGCACAATTTATTTTTTGTCTTGTTGAAAATATCCATTCCAAAAGGTGGCTTTGATTTGCATTTTACTAATAGCTAATGAGATTGAGCATTCCTTCTTTTTTTCTTTTAAATTTATTGAGGTGACATTGATTAGTAAAGGTCACATAGGTCCAGGTGTACAATTCTACATTACATCTTCTATGTGTTGTATTATGTGTTCATCACCAAGAGTCAGTTCTCTTTTCATCACCATATATTTTTGGCCCTGTCCCTTCTCCCCCACCCCCTGCCCCACTTATCCTTAGATAACTACTAAATTATTGACTGTGTCCATAAGTTTTCTTTCTTTGTTGCTTTCAATTTTATGTAATGATCCAACTAAATTTCTCCATCCCTTTCCCTTATTTTATGCACTCTCCCATTTCTCCTCCCATCTTAAAGAAGTCCCTCTAACATTCTTTGCAGTACTGGTTTGATGGTGATGTACTTCTTCAACTTTTTCTTATTAGAGAAGCTCTTTATCTGTCCTTCAATTTTGAATGCTAGCCTGGCTGGATACATTATCCTTGGTTGTATATCCTTGGTTTTTATTATGTTGAATATTTTCTGCCAATTCCTTCTTGCCTGTAAAGTTTCTGATGAGAAATCAGCTGATAATTGAATGGGTGTCCCTTTATAAGTTACTATTTGCATTTCTCTTGTTTTTAGAATTTTCTCTTTTTCTTTAACTCTTGTCATTTTAATTATGATGTGTCTTGGTGTGTTCTTGTTTGGGGATCATCTTGATAGGGATTCTCTGTGCATCCTGGACTTGAATGTCTATTTTCCTCGCAAGGTTAAAAATATTTCAGTCATTATTTCTCCAAATAATTTCTTGATTTTTTTTCTTTTCCTCTCTCCCTTCTGGTTCACATATGATTCTAATATTCTTCCTCTTTAAATTGTCCCAGAAAAATCTCAAACCATCCTAATTTTCTGGATTCTCATACCTGTCTGTTCTAAATGGATGTTTTCTGCTGGCCTTTTCTGCAAATCACTGCTTTGGGTTTCTATTTTACCTAGTTTGGTGACTTATTTCATTCTTCATTTCAGTTAATGTAGCCATTATTTCTCTCTGATCCTTTACAATGGTTTGTAAGTCTTCTTTAATGCTTGCTATCTCTCTGTTGAAATTATCATTCAGTACCTTACATGTTTTTATAATTGTTGCTTTGAGTTCTGTTTCTGATGGATCATCTGTCCCCATTGCTTTAATTTTCTGGTTTTCATATTTGCAACCTCTTTGGGCCCTTTCTATTGCAATTTCTTTGGTGTTTACTGCTGACACTGTGTGGGCAGAGATCTGTGGGAGAGGGATGTTGTAGCTTTGTTTCCTTTCTGTTGCTCCCAGAGTCATGCAGAGTTTGGGCATGATTGTGCCTTTCTGTTATGGGCTTGACCTCCATGTGGGTTCTGCCCTGAGCCTTGGTGTCAGTCCTGTATGCCGGTCTTTCAAATCATCCTGGTTAGCAGCTGAGAAATGCACATGCAGCCCCGCGCTGAAGCATTTGTACTGTGACTCCTCACTGCCCAGTCGCTCTCCCTCCTCTTGTAACCAGGATGAAGTCTGGCCAATGTGTTTTTTTGGACTGGTCTGTACCTCCTGGGGCCAAAGTGAGGTGGATGCAGCATCTCATGCCCATGACTCTGGGCCCCCTTTCCTCTGTCCTGTGGACTGAGTGAGGCCCAGAGCACTCTTCCACCACCTTCTTCCTCCTCCCTCCCCCAGCGGTAGAGTTCCAAATAGGGACCTGCACAGCCGTGTCTCCATTCTTCCCTGTTTATTTCTTCTATGTTTAATCCTCTGCCTACCTGTAGGTACCTTAAAGTGATGAATGAGATTCTTAGCTGTGATTTTGTGCTGTGTAGAGGGTCCTTGGTTGAAGTATAGATGTTTTCTCAGTTGTAAACTCCAGAGGAGTTTTTTGGAAGTCATTCTCACACTGTCATTTTGTTGCATCTCCCCAGGTTGAGCATTTTTTCATCTGTCTGTTGGCCATTTGTATATGTTCATGGGAGAAGTGTCTGTTCAGGTCTTCTGCCATTTTTAATTGTTTTTTTTTGTTGTTGTTGTTGTTGAGTCATACTAGCTCCTTATATATTTTAGATAATAGACCTGTATCCAATGCATTCATTGCAAATATTTTCTCCCATTTGGTTGGCTGTGTCTTTGCTTCCTTGGTGGTTTCTTTTGCTATGGAGAAACTTTTTAGTTTTATTAATTTTTGCTTTTACTTCCCTTGCCTTTGAGGTCAGGTTCATGAAGTTCTTGACCCCGAGGTCTCTAAGTTTAGTATCAATGCTTACTTTTACAGTTTGTTGTTACCATCTTATTTGAAAGTCTTTAATCCATTTTGAATTAATTTTAGTATGTGGTGAGTGTTCACAGCTCAGACTCATTCTTTTGCCTCTGTTTTTCTGTTTCCCAGCACCATCAACTGAAGAGGTTTTTTTTCTCCACTGCATATTTTTCATTCCTTTATTAAAAATTATTTGTCCATATATTTGTGAATTTATTTCTGGGATTTTTATTTTGTTTCATTGGGCTCTGTGTCTGTTTTTATCTCAGTATCAAGTTGTTTTGATTATTGATGTTTTGTAGTATAAATTGAAATTGGAGAGCATGATATCACCAGCCACATTGCTTTTATGTAGTATTGCTTTGGGAATTTGAGACATTTTGTGGTTCCATAAAAATCTGATAATTTTTTATCTAGTTTGGGTAAGTATGTTTGTGTGATTTTGATGGGAATTTAATTAAATCTGTATATTACTTTAAGTAATATGGCCACTTTAAAAATGTTAAGTTATTCTATCCATGAACACAGAATATCTTTCTATTTCTTTGTGTCCTCTTCAATTTCTTTCAAAAGTGTCTTATATTTTTCCATGTATAAGTTTGTCACATTCTTTGTTAAATTAATTCTCAGGTATTGCATTCTTTTTATTGCGATCATAAAAGGTGTTAATAATTTCATTTCTTTTTCTGAAGACTCATTGTCTATAGAAGTGCTGCTGATTTTTGTGTGTTGATTTCCTGTGACTTTACCATATTTGTTCATTTTTTCTAATTTTTCTGGTGGAGTCTTTGAATTTTTTTATATAAAAGATCATGTCATCTGCAAATAGGGACAGTTTGACTTCTTCTATCTCAATTTCTATACAGTTTATTTCTTTCTCTTTCCTTATTGCTCTAGCTAGTACTTAAATTACTATATTGAGTAGCAGTGGTGACAGGGGCTACTGTCTGGTTCCTTATTTTAGGGAAATAGACGTCAGCTTTTCCCCATTCAGTATGACATTAGTTGAGGATTTGTCATATATGGCCTTTATTATGATGAGGTACTTTTCTTCTATACCCATTTTATTTAGTGTTTTGATCATAAATGGATGTTTTATCTTGTCAAATGCTTTTTTTACATCAATTGATATGATCATATGGTTTTTATCCTTTATTTTGTTAATGTGGCATATCACAATGATTGATTTTTATATGTTGAACCATCCCTGTGCTCCCAAAATGAATACCACTTGATTGTGGTGTATAATCTTTTTAATGTCTTTTTGTATTTTATTTTTTAATATTTTGTTTAGGATTTTTGTTTCTGTGTTCATCAGAGATACTGGTCTTAATTTTGTGTGTGTGTGTAGTCTCTATCAGGCTTTAGTATTAGGGTGATGTTGACCTTATTGCATCAGATAGGAAGTATTGCCTCATCTTTAATTTTTTGAAAGAGTCTGAGGAAAATAGGAGTTAATTCTTTTTTGAATGCTTGGTAAAATTCCTTGTTGAGACCATCTGTTCTGGGGCTTGTGCTTTTAGAGAGGTTTTGGATGATTATTTCAATGCTGCTTTTTGGCTAGTGTTCCCTAATTATTCCCTAGTTTTTTTGTTAGCTGAGGTCAGGTCAGATCATGATCTATCTCTGCTCTCTCTTTTCTCTCCCAATCATGCTTATTTTTTTAAACCTCAGGTGTTTATTTGCAATGTGTGGATCTCTCAGCTGTCACTGTGCCACTCAGGGTTTCACATGTTGGATCCTGGCCAGATATTTAATTGTATTTTCCAGGAGAGGTTTTGGGGATCCCCTTTCTAATCACCATCTTATTATCTTGCTGAGCTCTCTGTCTGTCTTACATTTCTAAGGACTCCAAATAAAATTCTTACAGGCTACTTTGTTGATTTTCTATGTATCATTTTCTAATTGTTTCTCTTAAATGATGTCCTGGATATTATTACTTTTCACTAATGTAATTTTGCTATAAAGAATTTTGTTTGCTCTACACATGGTGATTCTGATAGTGCCATAGAAATTGGCACATGACCCAGTTTTGTTAGATTTGCATGTGTGAGTATCAATATTAGTACTATTTTAAGAATATCAATATGATGCACTATGTAGTTCTTTCACTAAATCACTAAATTGAGCTGAGAATGGAATTCTCTTTTTTCTCTAGGTGAAATTTCAGCAGTGCCTTCTCGGCTTCAATTTCTTCATTTTGTGACCATTTTCTTCAATATGGGTCAGCTTCATTTGAAATACTGATGAAAGCCTGGTGATAAGAAGAGTGAGAGTTGGTGAGACTAAAGATTTCTTTAAACATTTTAGAGTGTTACACATCCTCCTGTTCTCTGCAACCTTTATTTCAGATATGTAAGGCATTATAATATCCTGCCCAAAAATGTTTTTTGTTGCTTAAAATAATATTTAATTTTATGTCAAATGTGATGGAGTATCCATTTTACTAATACAGAAATTTGTTTTGCAGAATTGAATGCTAACTAATGGTAATAGTATGTATGTGAAGCTAATCTACCTAAGTTCAGCCAGAAGACCTCTAGTATGAGCCTGACTAGATTCCTTATATCACTGGTTCCCAAGCAGTTGTATGCATACACCTGGGAGTACATGCTGGGCTCTTCAGGGGTACATAAAAATTATCAGTAATGGTAACAAAACAAGTATAATAAAAAATGCAAAACAGTTATGGAATAGTAAATGTTAAAATTTGAATCACTATTAATGGAGGCACTTCAAAATTAGATCATATTAGTTGAATGGTGATTGGTAAGAGCATGTCTATGAACCCTTCCCCCAAACCACTTTTCTACCAATTATTGTGCACAGTTCCAGAACAATCCATTTGCAACATTCTAGAACTTCCCCAAACATATCAATACATTTATAGCCAGATTGTTTGATCAGTTTAGTTACTGACTGAGTAAAAGTAAATATGTTGTCTTTAATCATGATTCTTTTCAAGTAGTTTTTCTTTTAAGGTTTAAATACTTGATCATTATCAATATTTAACTTATGAATATTATAAAATTAAATCTGTGGTTTGTACTTTTAGTGTAGTAATTCTTTTTTCCTAACTATTTACAGAAAAGGGTTAAAATGGGCACACAAGTTGAAAAATGTTGGAAACCACGGCCACAGAGATTTCTTTATTTCTAAATTTGTTTTTAATATTATTTTTGCTAACTTTTATTTTTATTTTTGTCTTAAGTAATTAATTAGTTCAAAAAGTGAGCATATATTAATAGATAATCTAATGGATTCTTTTGCTTTTCTAACAACACTTTATTCACAACTTTGAAAATGACAGCTTCAAGATTAGTATTCTTTTAACAAACAAACAACTAGTATTCCCAGCTACTTTGATGGCCACTGACAAAAGTAAAAGATAATATCTGCCTTTCAATTTACTTATATGTTAATGTAGTATATAGATGGCAAAAAATAATAATAATATTGCTGTTGATTAGGGCTATAACAGTGTCAAATATAAGATGGTAGAAAAATTTCAGTGAGGAACAGATAAGCCATTATTTATATCAATGGGTGAAATTTATAAAATTTATTGTGGAAACTTGAAAATTTAAATAAATCAAATATTTCCTTGTCAATTATTTTGGCATTTAATTTTAATTGTCTTATACATGTGAAGCTAATATCTCCAAATATACTTCACAATATTGAAACACAAGAGCATTTTTAGTGGTTTATTTTAATTTCTGATAAAATATACAAACATACACACACAATAGATATCCAGAAGATGCATTGTGTGTGGTTGTGCATGTGTATCTTATCTTTCAGCACAATTCAGTAACTGCTAATCTTGCCTGAGTTAATTAAAATCATGATTGTTTTTTCAAAATGAAAAAACATTTTAAAACATCAAATACATTAAAATTTTTGGTAATCATAGTAAGGATTGTGCTGCTGAAGCTTATTTTGATACATTTATAGAGCTGGGTGATAAGTAGAGAGATGAAAATGAGGGAGGTCTAAAATGAGTTACTTTTTAATTAATGAACTGAAGTTTGATAAACTTATAGAGTATATGCAGCATATTCTTTTATTCAAACTCTATTACTTCATTGTCATTTTTCAATCCTTTCATTTGTTCAAAAATGACCAAATAAGTTGGGCCTTTATTGTGGCTGAAATTGCCCATCAACTTTGTTTTTTACATAATTTTGCAAGGATCAAATTTTTATTCTGCTGACTCTTCACAGAGTACACATTAGAAGGAAACCAACAGAAAGGTATCATCTATGATGACCCCAATAGCTGGAGAAACATTTTGGCAAAGTGGTGAAGGGCAGCCAAGGTGATGATAGGCACACAGAAGATGAACACAGCATGAATGTGAGGGATGAAAGTGTTGATAATCTCAAGGTGGCCTTACTGTGAGACAATGCATGGAATAATTTTCAGGATAAGCATGTAAGAACACAGAAATGCACAGCAAGTCCAATATAGCTGTTAGAGCCAAAAAGAGTTTATAAATGGTATTGACACTGTTGGCAGAACAGACCAGCTTCATGACATCCTGGTGTGGGTAGTGAGAGTGAAATAGAAGGCTTTTCTCAGAGAATCTTAGCTTCTGTAGAACAAAGGGGGAAAGGGTGACAAACAAAATACATAATACAGCTATTATACTGTAAGGACAATTTAAATTATTGTAGCACTGGTCAAAATAAAGGTGTATCTCAGAAGGTTGTAGATAGATATAAAGTGACTGATGAACATGATAAAAAGAAATGATGATTCCATAGCTGAGAATTCATAAATATAAAACATCTGTGCAAAGCAGACATCAGGTGAAATTCCAGTAGAATTGAACAAGATTATTTTCAGCATAGTTGTAAGTGAAAAAATGGACAGTCTCATCAGGAAAATTAGTATGGAGAGGAAATGGTACATAGGCTCATGCAGAGAGGTCTCTGGTTTCAGAAAAATAAAAGATGGTGTCTTTTTCCAGGATGGCACTGAGGTACATGGGGAAAATGGGTATGGAGACCCAAATGTGAGAATGTTCCATCCCTGAAAACCCAAATAAAAGTAAGGTAGGGACTTCCGCTCCAGAAATATTGTGTTGCAGAAATGTGAAAGAAAGAATTTGTGGATAAGTGCTTTCCTGAAATTGCATACATTAATTTGCTTTTATGTGTATTTGTTTAGCCATTTATTTAGTCATTTGGTCAATATAAAACTTGTGATTTCAGTTATTCTACAATAACTCCTAGGACTAAAAATGTTCTATAAAATATAGACAGGAGTAATATTATGACATATAAGTAAGATACCAAGCAAGACAAACAAAAATATACTTATTCAATATATGTTCATCAATATAGGAATATAAATATATGAAGTGTTTGTGATAAGCTCACACACACAAAAAAACAAAATAATTCAGACATTTCTTATAATGTATTATGTTAAGATAGTAATGCTCTGTAAATTTGGAAATTGTACAAAACATAAAGTTTCAAATCAAGAACACCACCCTACAAATGCAGTTGCATGTATTTAATAGTTAGCCTTTGAGAAATTGTATTCTATTTTTAAATGATGATAGAACAATTAGATATTGACATGCTAAACAATGAATTTGAATCTTACCTCACAACTGATGCTAATAAATTATATCCAAGTATATCATAGGCTTATATACAAAAGCTGAAAGGTAAAACTATTTGAAGAGAAGATAGGAGTAAATAATTGTGAACTTGGGTTAGTATATGGATTTGTATTGCAACAAAATTTTTAAAAGTATAATTAATCAAAATTTTAATGATTGTGATTCAAAACATACCAATCATGAAAGTCAAGAGATAACCCACAGAATGAGAGTAAATGTTTTCAAATCATATAAATGAATATGCTCCAAGAATTTAGAAAGAATCCTTACAAATAAATAAGAAATATGTAAAAGATTCTCTACATTATTTATTATTGAAAAAAAAATAAACACCTCCCTTAACCCAAGGTCCATAAGTTTAATACCAATATTATCTTCTATGCAACTTATTGTTTCAGGTCTTACATTTAGGTCTTTGATCTATTTTGAGTTAATTTTGGTATATGGTGACATTGCAGTCCAAATTCATTCTTTTGCACATGGCTTTCCATTTCTCCCAGCATCATTTATTGAAGAGGCTTTCTTCTCCATTGTATGTTTTTGGCTTCTTTGTCAAAAATAATCTGCCCATATATGTGTGAGTTTATTTGTAGGTTATTAATTTTATTTCATTTGTCTGTGTGTCTGTTTTTCTGTGAATGTCATGCTGTTTTAATTATTGTCACTTTGTAGTATAAATTGATGTCAGGGAATATGATACCTCCAGCCTGATTGTTTTTTACAGAATTTTTTTTGGGCTATTTTGGATCTTTTATGATTCCATATAAATCTGATGATTATTTTTTCTATTTTTTGAAAAAAATTGCTTTAGTATTGGTTAAGAATTGCATTAAATCTATTTATTGCTATGGATAACATCATCACTGTAACTATGTTGGTTCTTCTAATCCATAAATATAGTATATATAATTTTTTTGTGTCTTCTTCAATTTATTTTAATTATGTCATAATTTTCAATGTATAGGTAATTCACATTCTTTGTTGAGTTTATTCCTACGAACTTTATTGTATGCATTGCAATTACAAAAGGCATTATTTTTATTTTTTTCTAAAATTTTATTGTTAGTATATAGAAATGCAATGTATTTTTATACATTGATTTTTGTATCCTGCAACTTTACTGTATTTGCTTATTGTTTCTAATAGTTTTTAGTTTCTAAAGTGAAGCCTTTTAGATTTTTAATATAAAGAATCATACCCTCTACAAACATGGCTATTTAACTTCTTCATTACCAATTTAGATGTCTTTTATTTTCTTCTCTGGACTGTTGGCTCTGGCTAGAACAGTCAGCAGTATATTGAATAACAGTGGTGACAGGGAGCACCCCAGTCTTTTTCCTGATCTTAGAGGTAAAGATTTCAGTTTCTCACCATTCTGTATAATATTAGTTAATGATTTGTCATATATAAACTTCCTTATGTTTAGGCACTTTCCTTCTATATTCATTTAATTAAGTACTTTAATCATAAATTTGACCTCAAAGGCAAGAGAAGTAAAAGCAAAATATGTGAATAGGATTATATCAGACTAAAAGCCTTCTGGACAGCAAAAGAAACCATCAACAAGACAAAGAGGCAACCATCCAAATATTACAAACAATTTACAAACAATACCTCTCATAAGGGGCTACTATTGAAAATGTATAAAAACACACAACTCAACAACAACAGAAAAAAAATTAAATTTAAAAATGGGCAGAGAATCTGAACAGACACTTCTCCCAAAAAGACATACAAATGACTAAAAACATATTTTTAAAATACTCAACTTTACTATCGGTTAAAGAAATGCAAATCAAAACCATAATGAAATATTAGCCCATGCTTGTTAAGGTGGTTATCATCAACAAGACAAATAATACGTTTTGGAGAGGCTGTCAAGAAAAAGGCACACACATACACTGCTGATGGGAAGGTAAATTGGTACAGCCACTATGGAAAATAGTGTACAGTTTTCTCAAAATTTTAAGAATGAAATTACCATATGACTCAGCGATCTCTCTTTGGGTATCCACCCAAAAAATTTGAACTTTTGTCCACAAAAATGTGAACTTTAATGCTTATTACAGCCTTATTTATGGTGGTCAAGACATGAAAACAACCAAACAGTTCTTTTATGGATGATTGGATAAAGAAAATGTGGTACATATATACAATAAAATTTTATTCAGTCATAAGAAAAGATGAAGTACTGATATATGCACAACATGGATTAATCTTGAGATTATCATGCTAAGCAAAATAAGTCATACAAAGTCAAAGATCATGTAACTTCACTCATATAAGATATAAAACTGAAAGCAACAAAAACAAGACAAACTGCTTTCCAACATTTGTGACAACATGGATGGATCTTGAGATTATCTTGCTAAGCAAAATAAAGTATTTAAAAAATTTAAGACCATATAATTTCACTCTTATGTAGGATATAAAACTGAAAGCAAAAAAGAAACAAGACAAACAAAGAAACAAAAACTCATAAAAGCAGACAATAGTTTAGTGGTTATCAGAGTGTCAGCAGGGAAGGAAGGTAGAGGAGGAGAGAGGGAGTGTCAAAAATATGGTGATGGAAAGAGAACTGACTCTGGGTGGTAACCACACAAGGCAACACATAGATGATGTATAATAGAATTGTACACTTGAAACTTACATAATTGAAACAAATGTCATCCCCACAAATTTTATAGTAAATATTTTTTTAATTAATGAAGTACTGAAATATATCACACAGCATACACAAAGCTTGGTAACATAATCCTAAGTGAAAGAAGGCAATCACAGAAGACCATGTATTGAGAATATAAAAAGGACCCCTATAACTCAATAGCAGAAGGAAAAAAAAATGGCCAAGGTGTCTGAATAGATGTCTATTAAGAGATATATACAAATGATCAATAAGCACACAAAAAAGATGTTTGGCATTATTGGTCATCAGTGAAATACAAATCAAAGCCTTAATAAAATATTTTATGTCTACTAGGAGAGTTAGAATTTAAAACTCTAATATTAACAGGTGTTGATGAGGATTTGGGAAAATTGCACTTCTTATATACTGCTGGTGAAAATATAAAATTTGCATCTCCTTTGGAAAGTCTGGCAGTTCCTAAATCAATTAAATTTAGAGTTACTAAATAATCTAAGTAGTTTTACTTTGAAGTAAATATTCTTAAGAAATGAAAATGTGTGTCCACAGGAAAGTATATGCAAGCATATGTATATCAGTATTGCTTATAATAGCAGAAGATGGAAACAAAACAAATGTTCATCAACTACCTGAATGATAAACAAAATGTATATGTAAATTGTAGTGAGCCTGAGGATTTGGAAAGCGATCAATAAAAAGCTTGACTATGGGATCACAGTAGAACACAATGAACTTTCTTGGACAACATTTGGGCATGTTGTTTGTTAGGGAAAGTTCAACACAGCAAAAGACTTCTCAGGGATAGTGAGCAGGGCCACCACCCTGAAGGAAAAAGTGCAAGGAACTTCTGTGGCAGAGGGCAATTGAAGAAAAAAATATGTATTTTTTAATAATATCATTTTGTAGCATGAAAGGTAGTCTCTGAGTCAGAGAGCCCTGAAAGGCAGCAGTGGCTTTGAATCTTTTGTAGTCCCAGGTTTGTCTTATTTACAGCTAGCAAAAGTTAGGTGACATTTTGTGAGGTATGCAAAAAGTCAATCTCTATATGGTTATAAAAATACTTGTATTTATTTAATATGTATTTAAAGCAATTCGATGTGTAAGATTTTCAATTCGGTGCCAATGTGCTTTAGCTCAAGGATTTTACTGCTGTAAAATATATACTGTGAAAATATACAGATAAATACACAGGAGCCCTGTTTAACTAACTTATAGGACACCATAAAATAAATTATGATTCAGCCATACAAAAAGACTGAAGTACTAATACATACTATACCAATGTGTTAAGTGAAAGAAATCAGTCATAAAATACCACATATTTTATTATTACATTCATAGGAAAGTTCAAAATAGAGAAATCTATTGAGCCAAAAAGTAGATGGGTGGTTCTTATTGAGGCAGGCTAGAGACAGGGAAATAATTAGGAGATGAGTTAGGCAGTTGAAACAAAGAAAGTTAGCAAAAAGAAGCTTGAAGGGGATGAACAAGAGCCAAGTTTAGCTGAACTTGGCAAGCTGCAAAATCAGACTTGATAGAACTACTGCTGCTGCTTCTTCAAATAGCATCCCTGACCTTGGGACACGTGCTTATCTGAGCTTGGCCAGCTTCAAGGACAAATTCAGTTTCCATCCAGACACCCCTCCCTACTGCAGGAACACACCTCACACACCTCACATGTATGGCACAACCAACTTGTCTGGTACACCTATACACTAAGAAAAGAAGATATAATTATTTTTGTCAATCAAAGAGTCCAATCAAAATGTCTCACACACAGAGAGGCACACCACTTGTAACTAAAGAGAATAAAACTACCAAAGCCTCATTAATCAGAGCCCTAGAGCCACTCTCTTGCTTGGGCCTGCTCCCACCTCTTAGGGGTGTACTTTCCCTTGTAATAAACTTTTCTCTTTTTTTCACCTTATTTTTCTGTTAATAAACTGTCTTTTTGTTTCATCTCTACACTTTGGTGCATGTCCCATTCAATTTTTTACTCAGGATACAAAGAACATGGACACCATGCCAGGAAGGCCCCATTCTTCAGTAATGTAAGTGGTGAGCAGGTAAGCCTTTTGAGGGGCACTCCAAAACCCTCCTGCTCACTCTTCTGTATCCCTTTTGTCTCTTGTGTTTTCTGTCTTATGTAGGCATGGGCCAGACATTCAAAAGCCATTAGGTTGTAAGCCACCTGAAGACTCTTGTGACAGCATAACCTGGTCTTGGAATAGGTCATTTAGGCCCTGCCAGGCCCAAGACAAATGCAAGCAATTATCAGGTCTATGTTTGTAGGGCATAATATGTCTCTGGAGACTTGATTTTTCATTTTCTCTGTTCTTCTGCCATCTCGCTCACTCCTGTAGGGAACCTCAGGTTGCTCTCCTTTGCTGACACCCTAATGGCTTTTAAATGTCTGGCCCTTGCCCACAGAAGACAGCAAACACAAGAGACAAAGGGGATACCGAAGAGTGAGCAATCATGTTTTATCTGCCCTATTTATGCTCTTGTTTTGGCAATAGGAGGGAAAACTACTCTTGGAGTTGTGGGTGGTTCAAGGAGCTTCCTCTCTCACTGTAAAAAGTGTCCAAGATACAGGGTAATTAAGGGCTTTCTTTACTCACCCATGAATTATTAGGCAACACCCAAGATACCTTCAGTCACCTTCTGACTATTTGTCCCAGACTTCCCTAAGATCCATCAATGGAACCTTAGCCATTCATAAGACCACAGTTAAAGAGCATTTTCCAACTAGTAGGGTGCAAAGAGCCAAGCACTGCATGTAGGGTATAGTGTACAAAGAGATCTCTGAGTCTATAAGGACGTAACAGTATTCACCTGAGGCAAGAGATGTTTGGCATCCTGATTCTGAACTCTTACTGGGGTACACCCTGAAATGATCAAACCCTAGACTAAGCTATCTCCTGAGAGATGTCTCATAGGGAAAGTCTTGTCCTCTGCAAACTGTCCATAGACATTCCCTTCTCTTAAACAAGCCATGCAACCTAAGGAGGAGTTCCTAAGTACAGATTGCACCTTTTCCTTGGGAAATACCTAGAGAGGAAAGAACCAGTCATTATGCAATCTCTCCTTAGATTTTCCCTTCTCTTACAGACCGACCATCCACCCGTATCCTGTCAGACTCATGTCTGGATTGCATCCTTAACCACTGGGACAATTTCAATCCTGATAACATAAAGAAAAAAACACCTTGTCTTTTACTGTAATATGGCCTGGCCAAAATACAAATTAGGTGATTAGGAACAATGGCCTATTAACAGAAGTTCTGGTTACAATATTATTCTTCAATTAAACCTGTTCTGTAGGAAGGAAGGCAATTGGCAAGAAATTCCATTATGTCCAGGTCTTTATGGCCTTCCACAAGGATCCACCATTATGCCCCCAAAAACAGAAGTCTCAAGGAAATAAGAAGTATGAGCCAGAACCCGATATATAACCCCTCGCTTAATTCCCTACCTGCTTCTCAAGGGGAATCCCAACTGCTTTCATATAACCTACCATCTTCCTCCCCAACTGCCTCACATGTGGACCCTGACATTCTTAGCCATCCTCACACTCTAAGTGGGACCATATATCCCTCAATCCCACCTTCTCTTTTACCCCTTGGGAAAGTGGCTAGGACAAAGGACACTATGAAGATACAGATGCCTTTCACAATAGCAGATATCCAGAAATGTTAAGGAAAAGCTAGAAAAATACTCTGAGGACCCTAGTAAGTTTGCAGATGGGTTTCAGAGACTGGGTAAAAATAAAAGTTTTATAAGGTTTTTTTCTCACTCCAGTATCTTTCAAGGTCTTGCAAAAAGCTAAACCACAAAAGAGGCTCTGCCTGAGACAATGGCCAAGAAAGCCAAACAGCCACTATCTCCTGAGGCAAAAGCAACTAAAGAAAAAAAAAAGAGGCACTTTTGAAATCAAGTCTCTCTTAAACTAGCATTTTAACCTCCTGGGAACTTTGGGGGATAAATAAAATATCTTAAGTCCTCTTTGCAGTTGTTAATAGTTCTGTTTATATATCTAATCTCTGTTGTCTATGTTTCTCTATGCTTTATCCATTATATGTTTTCTTTTTTACCTCCAGATGGTATTATCAGTTTATAATATTTAACTGGCTATCAAAAAATTTTAAGCACTTACATAAATTTAAACAAGTAATAAAGATTAACTCAGATAATTTTCAAGATCATGTGCTGTAATAAAATATCTGATACGAAGGCTGGTTTAAATTTTGTTTCACCTAGTTTTATAAGACTGATTTAACTTTTAGTTAAGTAGATGTCTTTTAAGGTTATTAACATTAAATATGATATCTCCCATTACACCTAGGTTTATAGAAATTAACTAATATAATGGTTGACTCTAAAATCTTCTAAAGTTATTTTTAAAAATGTAATAAATACAGCTGAAGTATAGGGAGATTGTTAATAAAACGCTTCAGTGATGATAATTGTTATATAATGTAATAATATATACATTCTTAAGTGTAGTTATAAAAGTTCTTTTGGTTACATATGATTGATTCAATATAGAATGGCTCCTGCTCTGCCATCTTCTTCTCTTTCTTCTCTTCTAGGATTTAACATTAACCTAGGAGACCGAGAGTTAGTTTGGGAAACAGAAATTCGGCTTAAGAAACCGAAAATTACCTTAGCCCTTACTGTAACCAGGACTATTAAAACCTATGCTTAACTAATCAATAATAACCACCTGGACAATTGAAGTCTATGCTTGATTGATCAGTAGTGACCACCTAGGTTTCTGTCTACATGTTGCCTAGCAACCTCTCCTACCTATATAACTTCACCCACTAATGGCCAGAGCTGCTGCTCTCTCATTGTGAGACAGTCCGGCAGCTTTTTCAATAAAGCTTGTCACTGTCACCCAGTGTTTCTGCACATTTCTATCTACAAAGAACTTTGGAGTTTTACTAGGTTAGATGAACTGATTAAAATTATTAAACATCTAGATATTCAAAAATAATGAAATGCTAAAATATTCATTGTTAAATAGGTCTGAGTTCACCTACTTCTGGTTTCTTTTGTTTTGTTTTGTTTTTGTTGTTTTTTGTTTTTGTTTTTGTTTGTTAGTTTTTGTATGTTTATAGTTACCTGGCTGGGAATCAAACCCAGGCCACAGTGTTGACAGCACCAGCACTGAAACTTTAAGCCACTACATTACCAGGGAACTCCCTACTTTTGGTTTCTTGATGCAGGAACTAAAAGATAAATTAAAATCTATTGATCTTGCTAAAAAAATTTTATACTTCCAATAGTTGCAAAGTGTGTTTGTAGATTCACAAATTGTATTGTTTGCCTTTTTAGTTGTCAGAAAATTAAAGTTCTGATGATTATAGATGCTAATTAATATAAAAAACATCATTTGTTTTTAAAAAGGTATAAGGTATTAAAATACATTTTTGAAGAAATTGAAATAAAATTGTTTGTCAAAAAGATGGTTATTTCTGAATGAGTAAAATAATGGACAAACTAAGAGGTTCTAAACCTAAAAATAGATTTAGGTTCATATTCAGTCTGTTTCTTGCTAATGGCCTATACCTTAGAGAAAAAGTAAAAACATCCAATCAGACTTTAAAAAAGAATAAAGGTATGTTTCCCCTCAAAAAGTCTCTGCTGTGACCCCTGTGAAAGAATGTGTAACATTTGCTAGCTTCACTAATCATGGTTTTAGTGTTTTGGCTGATACTAGTTTAAATTGCAGTTCCACAACCTCAATCAGCTGAACAAATGCACATATTAAATTACCTGCTGGATAGTTTCTCATATGTGGAAAGACTGTCTATTCCTATGTACCAGGAAGTCCTGTACCCATGGAAGGTTAACTGTTTTTCTGTCCCAAAATTCTTATCAGACTAGATACTGTAGGGAACTTGCTTTAGAGTCCAACTGTGACAATGACCTTCATTTATTTAGTCTGGCTGAATATGCAGCTTTTTCTCTGCTAGTAGTACCAGCCATGACCATTGCCCTGAATGTAGAAATTAGTAAAATCGCCTGCTGTATGGCAAAAGTTTTATATGCAACCTCCCAGGCCATCCATGCCATTGGAAAAGAACTATAACAGGTCAGAAAACCCATCCTTAAAAACAGAGCTGCTATAGATTATCTGCTATTAAGACACAACCATGGATGTGAAGAATTTAAAGGACTATGTTGTTTTAACCTCTTGAACAACTCACAGTTAACTGAGGAAAAAGTCAAACAGATCCATAACATAGTTCCCAGTATCAAACAGACGGAAAGGTTTTTTCAGCCATAATCTTTCCTCACATCCTGGCTTTTCAACTTTGCTAGTTTAAAAGAAATTTTTCTTATCTTTTATTGTTTGCCATTGTAGGAATCATATTTTGCTATTGTATTCAATGTACTCCCACTTGCAGATCTCTCACTAGCTGGATGCCAAGAGCTACATGGCAACCAAAAGTTCAAATTTCCTTCCAGCAACCCAGTGAACAATTTTATCTTGTTAATCTCATAGATAAGAGGTCCTACTTCTGTTACCAGAAAATAGGGTGCCCTCATTGGCATGGTGTTTAGGTTCTTGGTATCTCGAGCAAGGAATTGAACAAGACACACACAAAACTATAGAGGTGAAACAAAGAGATAATTTATTGAAGATAAAGTACACTCCAAAGAGGTAGAAGTGGTCTCGAGCAGGAAGATGGCTCAAAAGTTGCAGGAAGATGACTGAACACCAAACATTGAGGACTTTGAAGAAAACATTTTATTACACATGTGTACCCAGAGAAGCCAGTCTCCAAATTCTGGGCCCCAAACAAGGGCATAGCAAAACTTTTATAGTTTGGGCTGCAGTGGCTGGTGAGCTATACAGAAGTGGAACAAGCAGGGTGGGGTTGGCAGGCTTTACAGAAGCAGAACAAGCGAGGCTGCTGATAGCGATAAGGGTTGCGACTACCTGGTTTTGCAATGCGGAGGAAACCTGCTCTACTCTGGGACAGGGTCATCTGCTCATCCTTCTTGTTACATTTCCCCCCTTTGATGCTATTAGATGTCAGAGGCAGCTATAGCATCATGATAGAGGTCATTGTACTTAGCCTCGTTTGTCTGTCTGAATTGGTGATATTGGTATTGGTGAAAGGCCAAGATTTTTGCAGTTGTCCTTTGGGTTACCATCATCTCTATAGTCTGGTTAATGCACCTTTTGGTGACTTCCAGGCAGTCATGGTCAGGTTCTCCCAACTCAGCCGGTAGGAAAGTGGCCGGGTTAATTTTCCAGACTGTGCTGACTGTGACTCGGGGGTTTTCATGTAATAGCCCCTGATACTGTGTCAATTTTGGGCTTGACAACCATTTATGTCCTTGTCTGGCTACAAGAGTCACAACCACTTGGGGGACAACGATGGTGATCTCTTGTCCCATAGTCAATGTGTCCACTTCTTGAAGAAGGATGATGGCTGTGGCAATGGTCCA